>OU015502.1:147507917-147620417 GCA_907164885.2 Dolomedes plantarius
TTTTAAATGCAGTGATGGATGGCTTTCTCGATTTAAGTCAAGGCACAATATTTCTTATCAAACTGTATGTGGCCAAAGCTCTGATGTAAACGAAGACGTATGCACTAATTTCGGTAGGAAACTGCCACGGCTTTTCTCTACTTACCTGCCGCAAGATATTTTTAATGCGGCCATAATGGACAAAGCCATAATGGACTCTATTAAAACTCTGAAAGCATTTATTCGGATGGAACCTTCCTCTGAAAATGAATTGAAATGTTTACTTCAAATCGAGAAGCTGGCTGAACAATGTAGGCATCATAAGTAGAACCAAACATCCATTTTACAGTTTTTCCCCAAAGTATAATTCATATTTTTAATAAAAGTTTACTTTATACTGCATATCTTCTGCTTCATTTTATGATAAAGGTAAGTCTGCCCTGCTTTTTAATATGTTTAACTTTAGATAACATAGTATAATATATTTTCTGGGATTATACATACTAGGAGAGTTTCTTCTTCAGTGATACACATTTAAAGTTATATATTTTCTCTTAACATCGGATAATTCGAACTTTTTTCTGAGAACCTTTGAGTTCGAATTAACGAGCGTCCACTGTATATAAAACAGTTCCGTAACTGACTCACTGACTGACATACAACGCACAGACCAAACCGCTGGACCTAAAGGGCTGAAATTTTGCATGACGATTCTTCTTATGGTGTAGGGGTGCACTAAGAAAGATTTTTCAAAAATTCTTCTTAGATTTTTCTAAATTAAATTTTTAAGCTGTTTTTGTAACTTTTTTAAAGTTTGCATTTAAAATAATAATTTGAGGGTTATAAAATTTATATCACGAGAAAGATCCTAAAAATTCCTTTAAAATGAGATCTTTTTCGAATCTTTACCTCCATTTTCTCATTTTTGGTGAATTTTTAAAGATTCATTTTTAGAATTTAATTTATTAAATGCCGATCACGTGATTTTTTTTCTGGTACTTTAAATAAATTTATCGTCACGTGCATAACAACTAAATAGACAAAAAAATATTTTTTTTCTTGCTAATGCGGCAGACGATTGGACATTATCCAAAAAAATATTAAAATACAGTAAAAGAAATGTTCTACAAACTGTACTATATTCTTTAGTATTCTTTATATTAGATTTAATTTGAATATTTTCTTCTACATTATTTTGTCTATAAAATTATCCTTTACGATTTTCTTATAAATATATACATATATATATATATTTTACATCAATTGTATACATTGATCGTCGTATTTATCATATAATATATATATATATATATATGCATTTGGCATTAATTGCATACATTGACCGTTGTATTTAATTTGAATGTACTCCGTAGCGAAGTACGGGTTTTCAGCTAGTCTATATACACTCATGGACAAAAAAATTAGCGCACCAAGAAGGAGTCGTCAAAATGAAACGAAATTTTACATACGTAATGACTACTTTGATATAAGTAAATGATAAGAAAATCAAAGAAAAAGGATAATTTATTTCAGACAAAAAGGCAAAAGAACGGAGGAGTTAATACTCCGTTAGACCCTCTCTAGCGCGAATGCACGATGCGATACGATCGGGCATTGAGTCATACAAGTTCTGTATGATGTTTTGAGACATTTCGTTCCATATTTGCTGTAACCTTGCCTCTAGTTCGTTCAAACTCGTGGGATGCCCAACTCGTCTTCCCAAATGATCCCAGATATGCTCGATTGGAGACAAATCTAGGGATCGGGCAGGCCAAGGAAGGGTAGTAACAGTGCGGAGACAGTCTTGTGACACCCTTGCCATATGAGGCCGAGCATTGTATGAGGCTTGCCATACGATGGGTGTTGAAAAATGGCTCCTGAGAGCCGTTGCATGAGTGGCAACACATGTGGTTGCAGGATTTCATGAACATACCGTTGGGCTGTCATGGTGCCACGGAACAATACTAGGGGTGACCGTGTATTGTAGGCAATGGCACCCCATACCATCACACCAGCTGTGGGAGCGATGTGTCGCTGTACAGCAAAGGCAGGATTGAAGCGTTCACCACGGGCTCTCCACACACGAACACGATTGTCATCACTGCCGAGATTGAATCTGGATTCGTCGCTAAAGACGACCTGGTTCCATTTCGCTGCAGTCCAGTTTCCTCGTGCGCGGCAAAACTCCAAACGGAGGCGTCGATGGGTGGGCGTCAAGGGCAGCACACGTAATGGGCGCCGCGATACCAACTGTCCTTCAGCCAGGCGCCTTCGTATGGTTCGAGAAGACACAGATGCCCCTAGTGAAGGTGCTACCTGTGCCTGGATGGCGGCCGATGAAGCAGTTGGCTGTACGCGTGCATTTCTTACGATGTGGCGGTCTTCTCGACGACTGGTCTGTCGAGGGCGTCCTGAGCCTGGTCTTCGTGTACATGACATCTCTCGGGTCCACTGGTCCCAACACCTCCTCACAACACAATCAGAGCGGCCTAATTGACGAGCTACTCGCCTAGCTGACCACCCAGCTTCCATCATCCCGACGATTCTCCCCCTCTCAAACTGCGACAACTGCTTATATTGTCTTCGAACACGGCGTAATGGCATGTCTATCTCAGCTCTTCCTTTGTAAATGATTCAGCACACTCAAACAAGCTTTGGTTACCTGTTTTATACTCCACAGAGTACGACGTTCAACGCCCTCTACCGGCTATACGTAATGCGCAATCACGCTGCATTTCTACTCATTTGCATATCTCCCCGACATGTACCTTCATTGCAAGTTTCGTTACAATCCCGCAATTATTTCTTGGTGCGCTAATTTTTTTGTCCATGAGTGTATATAAAACAGTTCCGTAACTGACTCATTCATTCACTGACTGACTTGTTGCTGCAGTAGCTTCACATTAAAGAATCTTGTCTTTAATTGTCAAAGCTTTACTCACCATTATGTTCACTTGCGTCGCAATCATTTATGTTGCCGTCGTTTTTATCTATCTATATATATAAAACAGTTCCGTAACTGACTCACTCACTGACATACAACGCACAGACCAAACCGCTGGACCTAAAGGGCTGAAATTTTGCATGGCGATTCTTCTAATAGTGTAGGGGTGCACTATGAAAGATTTTTCAAAAATTCTTCTTAGATTTTTTTAAATTAAATTTTTAAGCTGTTTTTTAAACTTTTTTTACGTTTGCATTTAAAATAATACATTGAGGGTTATAAAATTTATATCACGAGAAAGACCATAAAAATTCCTTCAAAATGAAATTTTTTTCGAATTTTTACCTACATTTCCTGATTTTTGGTGAATTTTTAAAGATTAACTTTTAGAATTTAATTTATTAAATGCTGATCACGTGATTTCTTTTTCTGGTACTTTCAATAAATTTATCGTCACGTGCATAACAACTAAATAGACAAAAAAAATATTTTTTTTTCTCTCTAATGCAGCAGACGATTAGATATTATCAAATAAAATAAATATCCCTTACGATTTTTTTATAAAATATATTTTTTACATCAATTGCATACATTGATCGTCGCATTTATTATAAATATATTTACTTTTTTTTTGCATTAATTGCATACATTGACCGTTGTATTTAATTTGAATGTACTCCGTAGCGAAGCGCGGGTTTTCAGCTAGTCTATATACAAAAACAGTTCCGTAACTGACGAACGGAAATACAACGCACAGACCAAACCGCTGGACCTAAAGAGCTGAAATTTTGCATGGCGATGCTTCTTATAGTGGTGGGGTGCACTAAGAAAGATTTTTGAAAAATTCTTCTTCGATTTTTTTAAATTAAATGTTTAAGCTGTTTTTGTAACTTTTTTTAAGTTTGCATTTGAAATAATTATTTGAGGATTATAAAATTTATATCGCAAGAAAGATCATAAAAATTCCTTTAAAATGAAATATTTTTCGAATCTTTATTTTCATGTTCTGATTTTTGGTGAAATTTTAAAGATTAAATTTTAGAATTAATTTATTAAATGCTGATCACGTGATTTATTTATCTGGTACTTTAAATAAATTTATCGTCACGTGCATAACAACTCAATAGACAAAAAAATATATTTCTTTTTTTACTAATGCGGCAGACGATTGGACATTTAATTTGAATATTTTCTTCTACATTATTTTGTCTATAAATATATCCGTTACGATTTTTTATAAATAAATTTTTTCGTTTTTTTAAATCAATTGCATACATTGATCATTGTATTTATTGTAAATATATTTATACATATTTTTGTCATTAATTGCATACATTGACCGTTGTATTTAATTTCAATGTACTCCGTAGCGAAGTACGGGTTTTCAGCTAGTCCATTTATAAATGTAGACTATGCTTGGCAATTTAACTGTATTACTGACATGCTCTTAATTAAGGGGTTTCCAGATATTTGCTTTAAAAACTGAGACTATTTATTCAAGACTTAAATGCTTTTGAAATGTAGCAGCAACATGCAAAGCAGAAATGCATACATACTGTAAAAATAGCATTATATATCATTAATATAAATAACTCATTATAACCTTGTAATATCCTCTTAACTAATGCTTTGTAATTAGAATTGACATTAAATTTTAATTACTAAGATTTAATTTAAATGAATAACAGATAAATATTTCCTTTCACAAGTTCAGAACATGTCTTTAGTTTAATGTATAAATAATGATACAGAGAGAGATTTTTGATCAGCGATTACTTTCTACAATACTTTATATTTAATTGCATATTGTCTTTTCTGGCTTCAAAATCCAAATTTAAATTTATTCTGGAAATTTAACGGGTTCATAGCCAAAAAGTATAGAATATAGACTAAGTAGTAGTTTTTTGGAATGTCTACAAAATGTACAAAATTATTTAATAACATGAAATTGTAGCTTATAATTAATAATTGGTGCATCATTGTTACATTATTCTCTCTAAATATAATGCAATTTTTTAGGATGCATCTATTGACAACTTTTTCAGAAATATGAAGAACAAAATAAATTCAAATTTTTGTATGCAAGCAAGAGAAAATAGTTTGCTGTTTAGTTTAAAAGCAATTAAGTATTGATAATAACTAGTAATTAGTGCATTATTGTTACATTATTTTCCTTTTTTAGGGAAAAGTCAATTACCCTAAAAAAAATTGCATTAAAGTAATGCAATTTTTTTTAGGGTGCATCTATTGACAATATTTTCAAAAATATGAAGAACAAAATAAATTCAAATTTTTGTATGCAAGCAAGAGAAAATAGTTTACTGTTTAGTTTAAAAGCAATTAAATATTGATAATAACTAGTAATTAGTGCATTATTGTTACATTATTCCCTCTAAGCAATGCAATTTTTTTTAGGGTACATCTATTGACAACATTTTCAGAAATATGAAGAACAAAATAAATTCAAATTTTTGTATGCAAGCAAGAGAAAATAGTTTACTGTTTAGTTTAAAAGCAATTAAGTATTGATAATAACTAGTAATTAGTGTATTATTATTACATTATTCCCTCTAAGTAATGCAATTTTTTTTAGGGTGCATCTATTGACAATATTTTCAGAAATATGAAGAACAAAATAAATTCAAATTTTTGTATGCAAGCAAGAGAAAATAGTTTACTGTTTAATTTAAAAGCAATTAAGTATTAATAATAATTTTTTTTTATCCCAAGCATAAATAGGATAGATGGCTAAGATAAACAGTGTTAACAGCCTTTTGGAAATGTCTACATACTTAGAAGAGTGAAACGGAGAAAATGACTACATTTGATATAAATGAAATTTTAAGTGCGGTTTTTCTTATGTTTATACTAAATATATCATTCTCCAACTGTTAGAACAATATTTCTAGATTCTTTACTAATTTTAACAGTTTTAATAATTATTTTTCTTTTAATTGCTTTGTCAAATTATTCACTAACTAACAAATGGAGCAACAGTCCATTGTGGACCAAGGCCTGAGGTGCCCATCTCCGCTTTCTTGACCGTAGGCTTGGGGTGCCATACAGCATATGTCTCGGTAAGGTCATGAACCTCATGCGGGACCCTCAGAGTTAGTTCCCAAGCATGCTTGGTCCTCGTTTTATCGACCCACTCAAGGGATGAAAGGTATAAGTCGACCTTGCCCAGTCACAGGGTCAAACCCCTGGACCTGTAGTGTGGCAGCTTGAAGCTTTTAACCACTATGCCAGTGGGCATCTCCAAATTATTCAAATCTGGCATTTTTTGAGTTGTTGCAGTTCATAGCAATTCTGTTAAATGTTAATTTATCAACACTGAGCGGTTTATTTTTTTTATTTACCTAAATGTAAAATACAAGGATTCACATCTATAAGTTGTAATGAAAATTGAGGTTATTCAACATGTCGATCATTTTAATTTTGAGTATTTTGATTCTGACAAGTTTATAAAATTCTAGTGGAGAGCCTCATGTATCTCCCAAGCAGTTTGGCCACCTGCTTGGGAAGGCCTACTAAATACTTAAATTGAGAACCATTTCTTATACACTTTCAACATGATTTCTCATACAGAAATAATCAATAGTTAATCATAAGGCCATAAACCAAGTAAAAACATTTTAATGTAAATAATGAACATGGAATTTGAAAGGCTTGGAGAATCATAATCTCTGTACAGCTGTTAATTTGAGTAAGACACTCAACACTTTGGTCAGTAATTTTAAGTAACTTTATAATTTTACCAAAAATGATGGTGCAGGACTTGGAAAAAATTTTGGAAGTTGCTTCAGAGAAATGAATGGGAACCCAGATATTTGTTAGAAGTAATTATTACTAGGGGAGAGAAATAACTGTTGAAAATCTTTGGCGAGAAATTTTCTACAAAAAAGATAGCATTTAAAAATAACTGCAGCTCTAATTTAAAGCACAATTCAGCAGTTAAGACAAAGAAACAAAGGTAATGAAAAAAAATTATTTCAGGTAGTCTGTTCTAACGAAACTACCATGGGTTATTAATGTAGGATTACTTATCATTGATTACCTCTTTTGTATGTATATATGTATGTATGTGTTATGTATATATGTATATATATATATATACATATATGCATGTCAAAATTTTGATGTATTTTCGTACTTTTCTGTTTAACTGTTTACTGCTTATCCAAGTGACAGACTGGTTTTGGTGCTCTGCCAAAATTATAACTCGCGACGTACGGATGGAGGTTTTAGCGTATGAAATTTAGCATTAAGCCAATTGGACCCAGCTGAGCTCCATGCTAGAACAGAGTCCTGCACAAAGTAAAATTATTTCTAAAAGAAAGAAATAATTAAAAGCCTGAACAGACTTAAAATTATTTCAAAATAATGACCAGTATTAAAAGAAGCAGATGCAGATGGCTAAATGCTGGTAAAAAAAATGGAAGCATTAAAACTTAATTCTCCATTCTTTAGGTTTCGGACACCCCATAAATTGTTTTCTTATGTATATAAAAAAGAAATATGATAGCCTTCATATTTTATCTTTTATGCAGCACATTCAGTTTTTATAATTTAATGTATAAGGGAATGTCGTACCTTGGACCTATTTAAATATTTAAATTTTTTTTTTTTTATCCATGATGTACATAAAAAATAAATCAATGCTGCTTTTCAATATTTCAGAATGCAAGTGTTAACCTGTCATTAATTTTTCATGTGAATTATTTTCATGTTTTTTGCACATTTGAGAATAAAAATGCCTTTCCATCATATGCTGTACCTCTTTCTTACTGATTTTTATTTTTATTACTCAATTCTTAAATATAAATTTCACCCTAATCCAAACCTGAATTAGGAATCTAAGAAAAAATCAGGTAAGTAGATCAACTAAACTTTATTAAAAACACAAACATAAAAATGGAACATTGGTTGGTCAGTTAACAGCTGTAGCTCTGGGCAAGCTTGTGTCATCCAGTTTATGTCCATCTCAAATATTTTTCGAAATGTTTGAAGCTAAAATTCACTCACCATTTGATTTTCATCCCATGATTTATTGGATTTTTTATTACATGCATTTGCGAATTGTAAGGCTAACTAGTAAACTTGTTTTAAAGTTAACCCAAAAGTTGACCAGTTTTTTACAGGTATTTGATTGATAAGAGATCCTCTTCATCAGTAAAAACTTGTTTTGCACTGTTATTTTGGGAATATGAAATATACTCATCATCAGTAAAAACTTGTTTTGCACTGTTATTTTGGGAATATGAAATATACTCATCAGTAAAAACTTGTTTTGCACTGTTATTTTGGGAATATGAAATATACTCATTATCAGTAAAAACTTGTTTTGCACTGTTATTTTGAGAATATGAAATATACTCATCAGTAAAAACTTGTTTTGCACTGTTATTTTGGGAATATGAAATATACTCATCATCAGTAAAAACTTGTTTTGCATTGTTATTTTGAGAATATGAAATATACTCATCATCAGTAAAAACTTGTTTTGCACTGTTATTTTGGGAATATGAAATATACTCATCAGTAAAAACTTGTTTTGCACTGTTATTTTGGGAATATGAAATATACTCATCATCAGTAAAAACTTGTTTTGCATTGTTATTTTGAGAATATGAAATATACTCATCATCAGTAAAAACTTGTTTTGCACTGTTATTTTGGGAATATGAAATTCCCTATTCTAAGATTTTTTTTCAACTGCCTAATTAGAGTAGTTTTAAACAGATTGAAATGTTTTGCAGCTCCATAAATTGTCATTTCTTTCTTGAGAACTAAATCAACAGCTTTCTTTATCTCTTCTTTAACTATAACCTTCCTCTTAACACCGGAGACACTCCGAGGCATGATTCTCGCCTAAGGGAACCAATAAAAAAGAATACTAATAAAATATGAATTAACTAGAAGGAGGTTAACCTTGGACCTAGGACCAAGGTAAAAAAGAATTCCCATTCCGAGGAACAACAGGTTCTCACTTGAAACCATTACTCTTTTCTCCAACCTGAATGCTATGTTAAAGTCATGATATGTTTCTAAAGGGTGATTAATTTAAGAATGACATTAGTTTTGTGTCAAAGTACTGTTAAGAGTTCAAGAGATTACAAAATTAAATCTAAATATTTACTTTCAGCCCACAAGACTTAACCCTTTCAGGGGCTCTGTTTGCACAGTGCGAACACCTAAATCTAGTGTTCTTTTCACTTGCATTCAATGTATTCTAGTTAAATGAGCAGAAAAATGGCTAGTTCTGCCATCTATTATCAGTTTAAAGAAGTAAAAACATTTTGTAACCTTTAATTGGAAAAAATTTCAAAATTTTTTAGGTTAAAAAAAATCTGGAAAAAAATCTGCACCGTGCAAACGGTGGAGGTTTGTTGCTCCTGAAAGGGTTAATAGATGAGGTTAACCAGTGGACTGCAACTAGACCTTTTTTTATACAAGGCACACTAAGGAGCTCTAATGGCACATTCATGAATTATGCTTACGACTTATAAAAAATTCTGTTGTTGTTGCTTATGCCCCTTCACAGCAACATCAGATCAAGTCCTATATAGGCTTTTGGGCTGATGGGAGAGGCTCCGGTTTAAATTAGCAACAAAAGGGTTGGAGTCCGACTTGGCTATGAACCGGTCCCACAATTTTGAACTAAATCAAGTGATGAGACCGGTGCACTTACCCTGCATCTCCAGAGGTAAATTTGAAAACTTGGAGGACATTGGAGCCATGACAGATTTTTCACGCACCAGCCACCTTTAATGTATACAGTGGTGGATTTGTCAGCAACAGGCATCCAACCAGTGACATTCAGATCACTGGCCCGCTGCCTTTGCCAACTGGGCCCACAAAAAAATCTAAACATATAGAACTGGAAATGACCTAGGAACAAGGTACACCAGGTTCCCCAATTAGTATTTTGAAGGATCCTTCCAAAAATTCTAAAATAGGGTGCTACAGTGATTTGTCCACCCTGATTGATGGTATAGTGGTATTTAAGATCGGAACTGGAATTGAAAACGAAGATTGGAAAGAGTACGGGATAAAAGAAGAATTTTAAAATAAAGTGATTAGTGTTTGACAATATAAAGATATCTCTTCTATTATAATCATAATTGTTAACCAAAGAAACAGATTATCAAAGCCAAATTAAATTAAAGAATTTTCAATAATGTTTATTTTAAGAATTTTTTTTTACCCTAAAATATATCCTTAAAAATTTAGAAAAATAATATTTATCAATTTTTCTCAACAGATACACATACAGTCGGACCTCTATTTTACAAATTTCTCTATTTTGCGAACTTTTCCTTGGAACCAAGAACGTTTTGCGAATTTCTTCATAAAATAACCTCCAAATAGCGAAGTGCATTCTCTATTTAACAAACTTTTTCTTGTGATTCAATATTTTTTTCTTCATATTTCTCAAAATATTTCCGAACATTTCGAACTAATTATTTCTTTTAACACATTTAACACATTAACTTTCGTTTAACACATTCCGACACGGATTACAGTTTGAAGAAAATTCGCCAGAAGGGGTTTTGGTGCATTGCAAATATGCCAGATGTATTATGAGATAAAGCACTTTTTCAAACAAAAAACTCAGACAAAATTAACAAACTTTACCAATAATTAAATTTAAGGATGCATGTGGTAATGTAAGCTTAAAATTACTTGTTATGATAAATGCGACAATGTCATTAAAATTCATTAATTTTAATATAATTTTTTAAATTGAAAATACAGTGTATTCCCGGACAATGTTTTGTTTTATTCTTGTTTTCCTTGCAGATTTCTGATGGGTAAGATATATAAAACAAATAGACATTAATTTACAAAATAAAGGTGTGAGTAATTACTTTTATTAATAATATTTAGTGTTTATGACTTTAAAATCTGTCTTATGTAGTTTAAAGTATTTTAAAAGGTAAATCTCTATTTAACGAATTTTCCATATAACGAACTTTTTTTCGGGATTTAGCGACTTCGTTAAATAGAGGTCCGACTGTATATATGTATGGTAGGGCATAAATTAATGAAAATTTTTTTACATGAGAAAGAAATTGACTATGCTTGTGTTCTATACTTATAACTTCAAAATGTTAGTTAACAGCTTAAGATCAAGCATTTGTTGCTCTTTCAAGATCCCAAAATGTCATATTTTGCACAAGAAATACAGACATTAATGATACAGACACAAATAAAAACTTAACTTTTGCTCTTTAATAAAATCGAAGACAAAGTAAAACATAACAGTTCATCTTCATTTCTATTTATAACAAGCCACACTAAAAATATGTGTGCATACAACATGGTCTAATAGATTGGTCTACAGTACAGTGATTTCTTTGCCCCTCCCCCCCATATAAATTATTACCGCAAAAATAAAAGCTCATTTATCACCATACTTGGTAACGGCGTCATGAATGGCTTTAGCAACATACTCCACATTTTTTGTATTTAAGCCACAAATACTGATTCGAGCATCTTTTGGAAGATATATGTGATATTCTCCTACAAGAAATTTTACTTGTTCCTCTGAAAAGAAAGAAAGAAAACAGTGATTACAATAATGTAAAAACAATAAATTCGAAACAAATTGCACAAAAATTAGAAAATGCTCTATTGTCTTACTCAAAGATTTAGTAGATAATAAAATTTTATTCAACAAATATTTTTAATGATGCTCATTTACATATTATTGATAAAGATATTAATGTGCTTTTATAGTTAAACATCAAACTCTTGTTTTGCACTGGAAGACAATATTGTTATAAGATACTTTCCATAAAAATTTTTTGAAACTGCTTTAAACTGTACTTTTCTTTTGGTGTGTTTTAATTTGTAAAGGGAAGTAGGAAGAAAAATTTTACTAAGGTAAATAAAATATTCATCTTCATAAAAAAAAAGATACAACCGAGAAACTTCTTACATGTTGAGTATCCCTAATCCTAAATACCAGGGAAAAGTAGTATTGTGAAGTTTTGCACGTACATAATGAATGATATATCTTGAAAGTGGGGCCCAAAACTAAATAAATTCATTTGTTTAACAAATGTATATATATATATACATACACACACATATTATATATATATATATATATCCTCTTCATTACCTCGGTCCACATTTGTGGACCTTCGCTTCTTAGCTTCTAAAAACATGTCATGATAAAATTTGTAGTTCTAACCTCGCTGTTACATACGTGGATGTTCACGTTTTCTGGCAATTCTAATAGATGGCTGCAGTTGTACGGCGTTTGGGCAGAATTTCACATTACAGAAGTGATTTTCCAAAAATGGCGTCATCTCAGCGTGCACGAAAACGTAAGTAATTTTCATTATTGTATAATTTAGTTATTCACAAAATAATTTTATTTCTTTAAACTTATTAGTTCTATCATCTGTATGAAACTTTTTATTTTATATTAACCTAATATTAAAAACTAATATAGTCAAGAATATGCAGGTACACGTGTGTGTACCTTCGTACATATGGCTAAATTGTGACTGTGATAGTGATCATGTGAAATCCCATTGTACTATGAGTATTAATTTTATATCTATTTAGTAATATTTTTATGGGTATTTCAGTTAAGTGTTTAATGTTTAGGTACATCTAATACCTGTCTTTCTGGATTTTTTTTTCCATAATTTTGAAATTTTACCCCCAAAATTAGATAATTAAAAAAAAATAATGTTAGCTAATTTTCAATATATTTAGATATTTTGCATGGTTTGCATGATTGAAATAGTTATGAAACTAAAATTTAATGTAATATTTGAATAATATTTATAATAGCATATAATTTTAAAAAATTAATGTTAGCTAATTTTGTAATGTTATATAATTTTTAGGAATACTGACTCAAGAGGAAATTGAAAATATTTTGCAGCAGAGTGACTTATCAGACATATCTAGTGATAGTGATGATGGTTGGCCCATTTCTAAAGAAACGACTATCAATGCGTCTGATATAGATCTATCATCAGATAGCGATGATAGATCTACGGCAATATGTGCCTAATAAACCTAATTGTCTTGGATTTAAAAATCTTGTTTTACCTGCAGTAGATGGCTTAGTTTTAGATTTTATTATCTACGATGGTAAAGGATGTGTTCCTGTCGAAGATATGAGTAATTTGGGTGTAGGTGATGGCACTGTTAAGCGTCTTTCTGAAGCTATTCCTCAAGATTCTACGCATATAATTTATACCGATAGGTATTTTACTGGAATTAAATGTGCAGAATATCTTCTTGAACATAATATTTTCTTGACTGGTACTGTGAGGAATAATAAAATTGGAATCGCTCAACAGAAATTGAGAAGTAATAAAGAAATCAAGAAAGGTGCGTGGGCTGAATTTGTTTGGGATGATGAAAAAGTGTGTGTGTTGCATTGGAAGGACAATAAAAGTGTCACACTTTTATCAACATGTGTAGGAAGTGAACCAGACTCAAGCTGTCGTAGATGGTCTAAAGAGGAGAAGAAAAAAGTTAGTATACCTCAACCTGCCATAGTTTGTTCCTACAATACTTCTATGGGTGGTACAGATCTTTGTGATAGGTACTTAGCCTATTATCGATGCACAGTTAGAACAAAAAAATGGCCAATCAGTGTATTTACTCATTTTGTAGATCTAGCAATCTCCAATTGTTGGATTCATTATGTACGCTATCATAAAGCAAATAAATTGAAACATATGTCCCTTTTGAAATACAGAATGCATATTGCATTAGCACTTATAAAATATGAAGGAAACAAAAATGTTGTTGCACGTAGAGGAAGACGTAGGAATTCTTCCTCAAGCTCAGAAGAGGATGATATTCCAAGAAAACAACTCAAAATTATAAATCAACCCTTGAAAGCAATACGTCTTGATAATGTGGGACATTTTCCAAGATATATGGACGATAAGAACGCTTCAAAATGTCGTTTAGCAGGATACAAATAGAGAACAAGAGTTATGTGTATTAAATGCAACATATACTTGTGTATCCTAAAGAACAATTGCTTTGTGAATTACCACACACAATAAGACATTTTATTTGCTAATGTATAAATGTTTAAAAACACAAAAACCATTGTGTGCGTATTTTAGCAACACGAAATAAGCCATAAACTGTGCATTTTAATTTTTTGTCATAATGTAATATGTCAATAATAATTAGTTGTACTTTTTCGTTTGAAATATTAAAGCATTGCACTTAGATAAAAATTCAGATTTTTTTTAAAATTTGATTTTCTTTCTAAACAATTATTAAATACATTCATTATTATACTTAAATTAACTGTAATACAATAATATGTATATTTGTACCTGATTTAGATAATATTTATCATTTGAAATATTTAAGTATTTTTACTTTGTTAAAACCTGAGGTACACATAAGTGTACCTAAAATTATTGGCCCCCTAACAGTAAAATTTATGTTTTCTCTATTTTATTATGACTTATGAACGTAAAACAGAAATTTGGAACTGTTAAATATTTTTTTGCAATATTCTTTTATACTTCAGTAGTGAAGAGGATATATATGTGTGTAATACCTTAAATATTATGCCCTCCATTCTAGCATTTAAATTCCCTTCCCTAAATCTAATCCCCAGTAATATAAATTTATCGCTTTAAAACCTCCCATGAATCGCATGCCTTTGCATTTCTACACGTGTATATGTCCCAATTCAGCAGAGGGTTAGCTTCGCAAGCCCTAAAATCTCCTGCCCTACAAATAATAGTCACATGTTCCTCTTGCCCTCTCGCGTTTAATGTTGAAAGGTGATGATATTCCAAGCCGTTCTTCTGGAATGAACGGATGTATTTTCGTGCTAATAAATGATGTACTAAAAAGTTTGGCCTGATTGCATTTAAACCTAAATTTTATTCCTTTCAGGCTGAGTCTAGCCCCAGCCATGTAAATATGAGCTAATTTTTCTTTTTAGGTTATAATTTAAGGACATGATGTAATGGGGAAATTACATATATATATATATATATATATATACAGTGTAATCTCGATGTATCGTTTTTTAAGGGACCGATTGAAATGAACGATAAATGCGGGAAAACGATAGATGCGGAAACATAACAAAGCAATATGATTGTCGGGACTGGATAAAATGAACACATATGGAAAAACGATGGATCTGAAAATGATCGATCGAGATTCCACTGTGTGTGTATATATATATATATATATATATATATATATTACAGTGAAACTTCTTTAGCTGACCACCCCACTAAATGGCCATATTGTTCAGAACCCATTAAACACACTCCATGGAGTCAATGTTATTTTACCCCCTTTTCTGTGGCTACGCCTCAAAAGGCCACATTTTTTCAGAACCATGGCTGGCCGCCATAGAGAAGTTCCACTGTACACACACACACACATATATATATATTGATATTGTATGCATATATTTATACAATATTTATAATACTGTGTGAACACTTAAGGGAACGGTGGACATTAAAATTTACTTTTTTTACTTTTTGTCATAGAGATACAAAATTTTGTACATATACACATTTCACTATAAATAAATAGAAAACCTTAAAAGAAATTTCCAATCTCATAATTTTAAGATTTTTTTAAAAATTTGAAATTTATAAACAAAATTTTAAAATGCTCCTTGCTACTTAATTTTTGAGATATTTCCTCGATTTTGTATTTTAATCTCTTTAAACTGCATAACAAACAAATCTGGGTATCAATTATTTAATCCCTTGAATAGTTAATTTTTAAGAGATTTTTTTCTGAATTCCGTCCCGATTTTCATCAAAATTTTGCCTTTTGAAAAGTTATAAATCAAATTTTATTACCTTAATGAAGTCGAATTGTGAAATGCATACCCAGTTTTTTTGTAAACAGCATCAGGATTCTTCCTTATCAATTTCATGAATTTTGATCAAGAATTAAGTAGTATGGAGCATTTGAAAAATCTAAAAACCTCGAAAAATCTGTTTTGAGAAAAACAGATTTAAAATTTATTACTACACTTACCCATTATAAATTACTTTGTATAAGCTTCATAAATGATTTTTTACTTAATAAAATTATTTTGGTACTTATAATCTACAGAAATATATATTTTTTACAATAACACATTCAGTATTACAATGACAAGATTTGCTCAAATAAAGGTCCACCGTTCCCTTAACCATTACAAAGCTTAATTAACGCATGTTGCACATTGGTGGTTGTTTGGTATTACTGATGAACATAAATGCTTACTATTACTCCTATGAGTATCCTCTGTTTTTAAAAAGAAAAAGAAAAAAAGAAGACAATTTCTATGCTCTAGAGCAGCGGTTCTCAACCTGGGGGGCGTAGAAGAATTTCAAGGGAGGCGTGAGTTAAAAAGAAAGTAAAATAAAAAGTGAAACTGTCATTTATTGTACTCAATTTTGCGGTCACAATGAAACCGTAACGTATTTTCGACATACGAACACGAACACAATAATTGTCGTACACGATAGTTCTCGTAATTGTAAAAATACGATAATTTTCGTACGTCTGGATGTTGAAAGTGACCTGAGGTGTGCTTTGTCACAGTTACAACCTAATATTCAAAAACTTGTCAAGGACAAATAGTGCCAGCCCCCTCATTAATGTTGTGAAAGTGACTGGTATTACATGCCAACCTCACCTAGATCCTTGATTACCTCAAATATATTTGATCTGCATTTTATTCTTTGATATCATATGTTCTAATAATAATATGTTCCAAATTAAGATATGAGTAGTAATAAATTTTGTGTATGAAATTATCTATTCTATATTTTCATTTAATAACCAACTTCAGTTTCAAATTCCGATTGTACTATACTTGTATTGACCACATATGGTGATGGTGGTGGGGAGGCGTAACCTCGCATCAGTGTTCAAAGGGGGGCATAGAGCCTGAAAGGTTGAGAACCCCTGCTCTAGAGAAAGGGTGACCAACTCAAAACAATCCATGGGCTACTTGCTACTTGATACAAATATAAATACCAGATGGCCAAGTGTATTGTCAGAGTGAACTTTGATATCTACTGAGTGAAAGGTGAAATTACCAAATATCAGATTTATATGCTGCATTTAATATTTTAACTTTTAAAACAATTTTTAATATTTAAATTATTTATAATAGATATAAAAAGAGATTTCTTTAAAAAAAAGGGCCATATTATAATAGAGGAAAAGTTATATTGATTTTTCAGAAAATTGTATTCTTGATAATGTTTGCTTAGTGAAAAATTAATTTTGGCAATATCAAAATATATTTATGTATTACAAAAAAAAAAAAAAAAAAAAAAAAAAAAAAAAAAAAAATCAAAAAATACATGAGATTCTTGTAATTGGGCACTTAATGCAGCAAGGGCATTAAAACCAGCCCATTTGGATGACGAAACTTGGAGGCGAGATAAATTTTTATCAGTAAGCCCAATTCTTTCCTTGGATATAATTTGTTTCATGTTGCAAAGGGGCTTTCCTATACACAACTGATGCCAAACGTGGAACAACTGAGTGAAGTCTTTTGTTTCATAACAATATAATATTTTTCAAGTGCTTTAGTGCTGGTTAAAAAGCCCTACTTGGCCAGATGCAGGCCCCGAGCCACCAGTTTACATTCCTGCTCTAGAGACAAGATTAACAAAAACAGAAAACCGAAAATGCCTATATAGGTTTGATGTTGAAGATGGTAGGTGCCAACTAAAATCAACTAGAGGAATTTTCCACTTGGGCCAATAAGAAGTTTTGTATTTTGGATATTTGATTTTTAAACACGGGATGGACTATAAATAATACACGAAGTTATAAGAAAGAGCCACATTAAATCACACTTATAAGAAACATGAACAATTAGAACTTCAATTCCTCATTACAAGCTTTTTGAAATTAATTAATGATACCTGTTAAAATTATAACAAAAACTATAAATAACAGCAAAAATGATAGGCTGCTCTAAATTTAAGAAAAAAACATTGCATGGTTTATATACTTTTCAATATGTATAAAAAAATCTATTGAAATGAAGAATAATAGAATGCATTGATTGCTAATATATATGCCTATAGGTTTCAGCTATATAAAATAGGAGGGTGAGGTCTCAAATGAATTTTGCTCCAGATTGTCAGTCAGGTAGCATACCAAATAATCTGTACTGCAGTCAATAAATTGTATAAAAACTTTGATCAAGATGCAATCTTAGGTAAAACTCTAAGACAAAAAAGCATATTCTCATAGGGCTGGAATGCTAGTAACAGACACAAATATTCACAAAAAAATGAAATCTATAGGTTGAAACACAATATTTCTCTAGTTTTATTTTATCAGAATTATAACATATATAAGTAAGTGTTGATTAGTTCATTAAATATCTACATTGCTTAAATTTTAAGTTAATTTCTAAATTACAGGTTGGTTTTTAACTTACAAATAAATTTTTTGCACACTTCTGACAACAGTCTCCAGAATATTTATTTTTTCATTTTTTCAGATAGTTAAAACCCTGGTTAATTTGTCACTTATAAAAGAAACACTTCAAAGTCATAAATAGCATCCCAAAATAATGTTATTACTTACGAGATAAGCCAGTATAAGAAAACATTCCTATTTGGCTGATTATGTGGTCCCAAGTACCAGGAG
The DNA here is from genome assembly GCA_907164885.2 of Dolomedes plantarius. Lineage (NCBI taxonomy): Eukaryota > Metazoa > Arthropoda > Arachnida > Araneae > Dolomedidae > Dolomedes > Dolomedes plantarius. Next base: position 147,526,492 of record OU015502.1, read on the forward strand.
TTTTTAGTTCATCTAATTTTTGTTTTAAAGCTGCTCTCATCTGGATTATCCTGCCAGACATCTCCTTTATATGCCCTTGCCTGAAAAATTCAGACAAAAATTAGTTAAACGGTTAAATATGCTTTTTAAAAAAAAGAAAAGCTTTACACATGACTTTGCCCATTATCAAATATTTGATAATGATTTTTCTAATTAGAAAAAAAAATTAAACCAAAGAAAAAATATTTGATCAACAGGTATTCAAATTTTTGCTAGCAGATGGAAAAACATGGAATTATATATTAATTATCAATATTGTCTTACTCGTTGATCAATGAGACAAATGGTTTGGTTTGGCGTGCTATGGTCAATTTTTTACTACATGAGAGCTAATTAGACCGGGACCTACTGCTTAAAGCCGATTTCGAACGGCTACAAACGTCCATGCCAAGAGTGGGACTTGAACCCACAGACTCTGGTACCAAATACCAGCACTAGCCATTTGGCCCTTATCCAGCCATGAGAGAAATGGAATTGGAATAAATACATTAATTAAAAAACTCAATTAAATGACAGCCGCAGTAATTTATATGTTTAATTAGGCAAATGACATCTTCATCCTGAATTTCAGCATTGAAATAATGAAGTCAACAGTACATTGTGTCTTTCAGATCTCAATTATGAGCATAAATTTTTTACCTTTCTCTCCATTATTTGGATATTTTAAATCACTGGAATGTTTACATTGATAGAATCATGCTCTCTATCATTTCTTCTGTAACATATAAACATGAAAATTTTCCTGATTAATATATATTTCCTTTTTATTCCATTTACTTGCAAAAATTTCAATTCCTGTTGAAATAATTTTTTAACTATATCTGAGTTATTTTCATTTAAATCTTTAGTATTTAAATGGAAGAAAGGTTTAATAGTATAAAGTATCTTTCACTTTTCTTTTCATTAATTTATTAATTTTTTAGGGAAACGAGAACAAGATTCAAAAATTTTTTAACGTTTGTTTGTATAGCACCAGATGGCAGCACTATACACACAAATCGGACTTATTTAAAAAAAAACAGGAACTGAAATTTGCTATATCAACACCAGATGGCAGCACTACACAGGTCCAAAAAGTGAATTTATAAGTGAGTACAGTGAAATGATTAAGGTACGAGTAACAAAAATTATTAAACACATAGAAAAAATAAGTCCATCAAAAATTAACAGATCTTATTTATAAAACTAAATATCGATTTTTGAAAAAGGAAAATGAATACAGATTATTATTATTTTTATTATTATTTTTAATTTACGCTCCTAAGAATTCTCTCAAACATACTATGATGTCTGGCAGTCCAATAAAATTGGAAATATACAGACTAAACATTTCTATTTTTGAATAGTGGCTAACGAGCACTAAACAAATGCAAAGGGATGAGTATAGAGTAAAATTTCATTTCATTTAAATTCATGTTCATCGAAATGCATCACTTATTAACTAAAGGAATTAAATAAGTTCCATATCTTTATACAATGATATTAAAAACAAGATTTAAATTTCACTTAAAACACTGCTTTTAATCCTTTCACATTTCCTAATAATAAAACTTAAAGTAGCAACTTTCCTACAGCGCACTCTTTATTTGAAAAAAAAAAAAAAAAAAAAAAAAAAAAAAAAAAATCATATCAGAAAAAGTAAAAATAAAAGAGTTTACTTTTCTTCTACAGAAATCTACATACAATCAAGCTATGAATTAATTAAAAAGAAAAAAAATCGGTATCACATTACTCACCACTCTTCAAATAATTTTGGGTCATTCAGAACTTTGGAAACTATTCTGGCTCCATGACAAGGGGGATTGGAATAATTACCTCTCACTAAAAGAGTAATTTGCGCTCGACTGTTAACAATTGTAGCAGAATCTTTGAAAACAAGAGTCAAATTTCCAGCTCTTTCATCTGAAATTAGATAAGATTCTTATGTTTTTACGAAAACTCAACTATAATGATTATAAAAACATTCAAACTAGAATTTTTTTTAAAATTATAAATTAAAATAAAAAAGTAACTAATCATATGAATGTATAATCTTACTTTATTCTTATAATTACTTTCAAACAGCAGTGCAGTGCAACAATCTTTATTAGAATGATTCCTTATTTAAAATAATTAAAACTGTTTCGGAAATTTTTTTCGTATACTTAATAAAAAAACAAACCCCTAGCTAATCATTTCTCAATGTATTTAAAAATAAACATTTGAAAATATCTTACTGTAAAGTCCAAAATTCTTTGCAAAAGATTGAGCACAAACAAGTTCAAAACCACGGCTAACAAAATAACGAACAGCCCAGCTGTCTTTTTGCAGATCACCAGATGCAAAACCTTGATAGGCACAGTCAAAAAAGGGAAACAATTTTTTCCTCTATAAACAAATATTATAAATATTAATTACTAAGCAGTTTAAACTCTGTATCTTATAAATAAACACAATGAAATATAAATTTTTGATACATGCAATTGTACTCTTAATTTTTTTGGTATCCGTTTATATTCTGAAAATGTTAGATAACCACTTTATATGGTGTTGTAAGTAAAACTTCCAACCCATAGGCTAAGGTTTGAATCCTAAGTAAAGCATGGATGTTCCAGCATGTCTCTTGACAAGAAGAATTTTTGTTGACCTATGGGGTGCTTTCATAATAAAGTAACAAAAAATTTAAATATGTACAGGCAAATGTCTCATGAACAAATGCTAGCCACATAGATAAAGTATGAAACTAATTTATTGTTTTGTTCAAATGAATGATGAGTTAAACAAGGGGTTGATTAACTGACTTAAAAAGTGGAGTAGGCAAATGATGGTAAAACATGTAATGTTTAAACTAATTTATCTTATACTGTGAATGTGTATACTCAGTTTTAAAAAATAATAATTAATTTGATTTATTAAACCATAAAATAAAGTTACACAATATAATTTTAGTAATGTGAGTTGCTATTGCTTTTAAGAACATATTTATATATATATATATATTATATACAGTTAATAAAAATTTAATTAAGGTTAGTTTTTATTTTTGGCTTTCATTTCAATATATTTTTTATTAATATTAATCTTCAATAACCTTAGATTATGCTTGCTATTGACATCTGAGAGATTAGGCTCAAAAGTGGTTTATGCACATATAAATGAAAGAAGGCTTCATAATATCTTAATCATTTTATTTTATTGGTAGAAATAGAGCTGAATTTTCTGTTTTATTGTAAGTGATATCAACAAAACTGCACATTTTAAGAGTTAATTATTAAAAATTAAAATGACAAGCCAATATATTCAAACTATTAAGAAAGAAACCTTGGTAATTCCTCTTCAGTCATAGAAATTATAATTAAGGAGATTTTAAAAAGTTTAAAAACTATGCAGAGAAATTTTTAAGGACCAGAGATAAAGTTGGTATACACATTCACTCCAATGTGTTCTACACGTTCACAACTAAAATTAGCAAATCACACATGTGCAGCTGTATCAAACTCTGGAACTCTGCTCTTAATGTAAGAGGGAAAAAAATGTCAGCCAGAACTAATGTGGCTTTTATATGGTTTAAAAATAAAACATTACGATTTTATGCACTCTACAACGCTTGACAGATTTCTTAATGCAAAATAATTGACAGAATATTAAATTGTACATAAATACTATTAAAATAAAAAATGAAGTTAATATGGATATGTGTAGTAGTAAGAAAAAATATTTTTAAACAAACCTCAATTAAATCTGCAATTTGTTTCCATTGATCTTCGGTGGGATCAACACCAGTGGGATTATGGGCACAAGCATGAAGTATGATAACAGAATCTTCAGGAGCATTCTATAAAAAATTAATAAAGAAATGATTATTTATCAATACTTTTTGATGAATTAACATTAAAAACAGTTAAATTAAATTAATACTAGTAAATTATATTAAAAATTTCATATTTTGCATAAATGACATTTGTTAAGCAATCTGTTTGGCAATTTTTAGAGTGTGAAAATTATATAACGATCATAAGTGAGATGGTTAGGTTTTATAAATGCTTTCCCTGTCATAATTTTAGGTACATATAACATCTAATTTAACTTTTCGGAAACAGGGAAGAAAATGTATTTAAATTATCATTTATTATTATCAACGACAACTGCCTCTGCATATGAGAAAAAAAAAATTATCATTAACAGCTTTAAAATCTATAAGTAACTGTTACATTTAAATAAAAATATTGATTTTTTTAATTTTCATATTTAACAGTCTTTGTTTCTTTAAAAGAAAACCATAAGCAATAATATTTCATATCAAAATTAAAAATTTTATGGAAGATAACTATAGAGTAATTAATTTTATTTTGTCTACATATTTATATAAAGCGAGCAAATTATTGGAGTCCCCAGTTGGGAAAGATTTTTTTCAAAAGTTATTAAACTGAAAGGTTAATGACTAATAGGCTATTATAGGCTTTAATAAATACTTTTTATATTAGAACTCTGCCATTCCCCCATCATAGATATAATATTAAATATATATAGGATATCATACACATAGATATCCATACATTTCACTATAGAAAATTTCTTGCAATCAAACGTATGGATTTGACTGGAAGAAAGAAAATTTCTGAAAACATGTTTCTTTAGTGTTCTCTTAAAAAATTTTACCTAACTCAGAGTAGGTTATAAAAATTCTATACAAAATCAAAATTAAAAAGTTTTAAAATGTAGTATGATATGGTGCCATCTAGTATCAGGAAAAATAAAAAAGTACATTATTCTTTTATTTTTCATTTCTATAAAAAATTTTAGAGGGCGAGAAATGTTTTATATGATTTTTAATTGTGATTCAATTTCAAGACTATTAATGTCAGAAACTTTCTGAGTAGAATAAAACAGAAATATCTATAAGTAAACTAAGTTAGCATGCAAAAAGTACTTTGGATTTTGATCAATAGGTTAGAATTAAAGTTTTTTTTAATGAGGAGGAAAAAATTTAGAATTAAAAGAAGAAAAAAAAAATCTTTCTTTTATTCCCTCCCCCCCCCCAAGCTAAAATTAAAAATGAGGGAGATCATCTTTAATGTACATATTACTTTTACTTTAAGACTGACATTAGAAGATACAACAAAACAGAAAATTTATTGAATTTACATATTAACAGATCACATCTAACAGCATCGATAAATAACTCTTTATGAATGACTTCTATTTTCAAAGTCAAATTACTCTCTTGGTATAAGCAAACAAGTTTTATTTCAACAATAGTTTTAGAAAAAAATATTCATACTTTTGATTTCGTTATAACTATATCCTTTTAATCAAAATTCATTATAGAAGAAAAGTAATTACTCAGTAACTAATAACTTTTTAAAAGTACACTCCACAAGTATAAAGTCATGATAACTGGAAAGATAAACTTACTTCTAGATCTTCTAACATGCCTTCAAAATCTAAATTTCGTTTTTCTGCATTCCAGTAGCGATATGTATGAGAATTTTGAAAACCAGCATGCATAAATACTAAACGATGGTTTGCTAAAAAAATATAAATAAATAAATAAAAGGATTCATAAAAGTAAAGGATACATAAATACATATATATATATATATGTATTAATGTAAGAACTCTTTAGTATTTTGCTTTGCATATAAATAAAATAAATATCATTTAACTTTACCTATTTTAAGATTTCAAAAATAAGTTGTTATACTTACGCCATGTAGGTGCTGACATATAAAAATGTTTAAAACCAGCACAGCGTGCTAGAAAGTCTGCCCCAACTCTTAAGGCACCAGTACCACTTAAAGTTTGTACTCCAAGTGTCTGAAATAAGCAATTATAATTAAATAAGAGTCACAGAAAAGAAATTTCAAAGACATATATCAAATATTTCTATTAGTATGCACAGCACAAATACATATGGATAAAACAGTTTTCTTCAAATCAAGACAAAACACTAATACATGAAACATGCTTTTAAGGTAGGATATTTGGAATGTATATATACAGGGTGAGGCGAAAGTTCGTAAAAACTTTTAAAAATCATAAAAAAGGAAGAAATTATGATAAAGAAGTGCCGTTTGCATGAAAGGGCTTACAAGGAAGTCAGATTTATTTAAGCAGTAACAAAAAGAATACCACCGGTAGATGGCGCTCACATGCGAGAGATTCAATAGAATTATACAAATCAATCTTGCAATAAAAGACCATGATAGACGAGGATTTCTCTTTCGCTTTCAGAATGTTATCACTGCACGATCGAGCACTTTTAGTCAAGCTCTTAAGAGTCACCTTAGTTGTGTTGTATAATGTTCTGGAAGTCATGCTGGACAATTGTTATAGCAAGAATAAATGAATGGAACGTACTGTTGTCCTGTTCATTGTGTTTCCAGTCGTCAGCACTTTTTACCAGTGACTTTTTAGACTAATTTTTATTTTGCTGCTAAAAAAATCCGACTTCCTTGTGAGCCCTTTCATGCAAATCGCACTCCTTTATCATAATTTCTTCCTTTTTTATGAATTTTTAAAGTTTTTACGAACTTTTGGCTCTTATATTCCTTGTTATATATAGACATAAATGAGTGTGTTTGTATGATTTGTATTAAAGAATAAAGTAAAAAGGATTACAAAAGTTAAATTAGATGCAAAATAATAGCACAAGATATAACATTCTCACTAATAAATATTGCATATTTTATAATAATTTACAATGAGAAATTTCTTGGGGAAAGAAGAAAGAGTATTGGTTTTAATTCTAGATCAGGAGAGCGAGACTATATTAGTGTTCAGATATAGTGTACTAAATTACGTAATATACATGTAGGAAGCTTTAATTTTAAACTAATTCAAATACATTGCTAATAATTCCCATGGAGCAAAAAAAAAAAAATTGATAAAATATGTACTTTTAAGTTTATAAAGTATGCTCTTTAATGTTCAAATACTCATAACTTTTATGCACACATCTGTATTTTATAAAAAGTAAAATTTTATATGCAATACTCTGTTTTCTTTAATAGCAGGGCTATCTTCTCCTAAAAGCATTCGAGAAGCAGCTTTGCTGAATTCTTCTAAACCAAGCTGTCCAAGATATTCATGATTTAATGATTCATCATCTGCTATTGCTTTCTCAGTTTTCTTCACAACAGGCAAAACCCAAGGCTTGCCTTCATCTGTTCTGTAAGCTGAAAAATGAATACTTACATGAAGTTAATGAGAAGTAACACATGCATTAAGTACAAAAGATTGTTTTCATGATACATACATATATATAAATATTTTCACACTCCCTTCTAATACAGGAAGGATGAAGAACAGATTTTAAAATGAAAGTAGAGTTCCTAAGTCAAATGAATTTTCCAGTTAGTGATCAAAACTATACAAAACAAAATGATGTTGCTTAACATCCTTTTGAAACTAATATTTAATTTACCTAATAATGAATAAAAGAGGGTAGCCTGTACATATCATTTACAGGTTATAAATTAACAGCAATAATGAACCATATTCCCTCTTGAAAAGGCGTGGTCAATATTCTATCATGAAGCATTAACAGAACTCTGAGTACATAGCACTAATAGAATTCTGAATACATTAAAATAGCATTTTACATTTAAAACTAATAAATAGATGAATGTAGGAATACAAAGGAACTTTAAAAATAGTTTATTTTCTACACAACAAACCATTTCCATTAGGGAGAAAAATTTCTCTTCAATGTTTTTTTATTGATATCTTAATAGTGAGAGTGCATTAAATAATAGAAACTATAGTAAAGGCCGAAAATTGGAATTTAATGTACAAAAAGTAATTATTCTTTTTTTCAATTACAATACGCGTACACATAGATACCCAGATTTTCTCCAATAAGAATAACTTCTAGAGTTATATTGGGAAAACTCCATAAATTATTAATAATGCAGAGTTAGAGGAAAAACCCTGTAAAAACTTATTTACAGATTAACTAGCGTAAGATTAAGAATATTTGTAACACGGTGAAGATCGCACAAAACAGTGAGTACAAAGGAAGAAAATAACACAGCAAAATTAAGAGAATTATTTAAAAAATTTAAATAAAAGTAAATAAAACCGTAAACTTACCACCGATACCCAGATCAACTTTGTTTGGATTGGTGTCATTTTTATAGGCTTGATTTAAAGCAAAAATTTCTACTGGCGGAGCAGCTTCAACGCAGGAAAATCTAGAAGCCATTTCAGATCGTAATATTACTCTTCTAATACTACTAAGCGCTTTAATATCCTGCTTATCAGATAATCAGTATCAATAAAATTACTCTGCCAACTTTCTCCTTCTCCGACCTTGGCGATATACCGTATCTGCCAATGTCAAAACTAACGATAGCGCACAGGAACTTCTTTGCAGTAGGTTACTATGACGCAATACCTCATGAGGCACTTTCGCACGTCGACAGAAACATTTTTTTTCCTAAGGCTGACTAGTGAAATCTGCCCAGGGCAAATGGTTTTTGTCCTGGCCAGATTTTGTGGCAGATTTGCCTTTAAATTAAAGCGAAAATTCACATCATTTTCTATGATTGTCAATGTTTGAAATTTTGAAAACAAATTTTAATGAAATATAGTTGAAAATTAAAAAAAATAAAATAACAATAACAATAATAATAATAATAATAATAATAATAATAATAATAATAATTCAAACCTAAACCGGAACGTTTAAGAAAAGTGGTAACAAAAATATTCTAGAACTTAATGAAGGCAGAACTCTATATTTGGAGACATTTATCTAATACTCATTAAAGACTTTTAAGTTCGCTGCATTATTATGTCAATTTTAACCCCAGCATATGCAAAGCGAATCTACATATACAAGCACAATTTATCATGCAGAAAAGGTTTTATGATTCATCAGCCGACTTCTACAACTGCGAATGCAGAACACTTGCTTAACAGCTATCGATGGCTCTTTCCTATTGGATCTGGATCCCTTAGTGAAGCTTTAAAGTAGAATGGATCAGTCCACTTTACTATAAAGTTTTGATGAACTAGAGCAGATTAGTACCTCAAGAGATCAAGATTTTGTCATTTATCGAGGGTAACAAAGATATACTCTTGTTCAGATTATTGAGCCAAAAGGAAAAAAATTCCGAAAGATTAATCTTTCAGAATAATGCACGTGGGACAGACGTCCCAGTGTGGCAAAAACACGAGTAGAATCTCCAGTTCAGCAAAAATTGCCTGCATTCAGATTGGGCATTTGGTAGGACCATTTATGTTGATATTATGTCTTTTTCTTCCTTTTCGGAATAACTTATTTTGAAACTTTTTCAGAAAAACAACATTAAATTTGTATCTAGTTGCTTAGTGACTCAACAAGAATGTAGTTTGATGTTTTAAGCTAAAAATCTAAAGAAAGAAAATAATTATTTTGCTTGTCCACTTTGACGTCACTTTGAGAAACTTCGGAATCGGTGTTTTATGCCAGGGCATTACTAACCAATCTCTTATTTTTGCTATCTTCAAGTATGAGCAGATGATCTGAACAGACTGTTTACAGTTCTGCTCATGCCTTCCTTTTTATTTATTTATTTTATTTATTTATTTACTTTAATGTGCAATCAACAAGTGGCTTATGAGCATATATGATCTGGACAGACTGTTTGTTTACAGTTCTGCTCATGCCTTCCATTTTTTCTTTTTTTCCTTTTTTTTAATGTGCAATCAACGAGTGGCTTAGGAATGAAATCTTATTTCAGCATCGCAACACATTTGTGGTTATATCACTAGGAGCAGAACAGATAATATGCTATACATCTGTGTACTAGCAACTTTAAAACAACACTATTATTGATATTCCAAATAGGAATAAAAAAAGCCCCCTGCAATTATGTGAGACATCAGAGGACAAATTTTCTGGATACGAGGCAAGTCGTCAGCTCTTACGTTATAGAAATCGATTGACATGCATTGCTGTGTATGTAGATAGCTTACTAGGTGCGTTTCTCCCATTGCGTTATTAAACGTTAAAATTAAGGGCTAAAAGAATAATCGTTAAGAAATACCCAATTTCTCTAACATCGAAGCAACTAGACGTCTATTACTCCTTTAATTAACGCTATTTCCCCCCAAACCTTTATATAACTAAAACATTCAGAGTTCTTTCGTAAGACTGTGATTACGAAAATTTCAAAATTGAGGTGGCACAAGAGGGGAGGTGCTGGTGCCCCCACTGAAAGCCACCAACGATTCTCGTGGTTAGAGTGCAAATATTTTTATTGAGAAGTGCCCCGCATTGACAAACAACAACAACATTTTAAACTCCATAAAAGATGCAGCTGTTGACTAGCTGTTGGTTGAATAACTTGATTATCAATATCACAAGTTATCTGTTAAAATAAGACAAACTATGCATTTTACTGTATGCATGGAAAATCATAGATGTATTAAATACAAATTAGAGTGATTATAATGGTCTTACAAATTCTAAGAGTCTAAATCCTAATGGTCTAAAATCTAATGGTCTCTAAATTCTAATGGTCTTACAAATTCTATTCAATGCTCTTTATTCGGGAGCGTCTATTTTACATATTCATAAATTGCATTGGTAAGGAAATTTTGCCCACGAACGACTGCTGTTTGTTTATTGTTCCCAATAATACACTTATGTTCACATTGCTTCCAGAGAGGAGCGTAGCATCAGCGTTACGGCCTGTGCACACAGAATCCGTCAGCGTCAGCATTAGGGCCTGTTCCCATAGGAGTCCGTTGCGTAGCGTTAAGGGAAAGATGACGTTGAGAGGAAAATAAACCAATCAAAGGCGTTAAAAATTTCATTGCTAATCGTTTGGAGGTTTGTCATTGGTTAAATATATTTCAATACTTTAACACTCCGCAACGGACTCCTATGTGAACAGGTCCTTACCCGTATTGAAATGTATTTAACCAGTTACAAACCTCCAAACGATTAGCAACGAAATCATTAAGGCCTGTTATTGGTTTAAAATATGCCAATACGAGTAACGCTGACGCCGACGGATTCTATGTGAACAGGCCCTATGGCTTTGTTTACATTGCTGCTGGAGCATTGCGTAGCATCAGCGATAAAAAATTTTACCAGTCACAGGGCTCAATTCATTGACCACATGATACGTCAAACCAATCGCAGATCATATGAACAACCTCAGCGCCAGCGGAGGAACGTATCGCAATGCTCCGGATACAATGTGAAACGAGGTCTTACTGGCACATTGAAGTATTTTTAATCTATCTCAAACCGTAACAAGCTCGTGGCTAATCGTATGGCTAATCATCTGTAGTAAAAGTATTCGGTGCGAGTCACGCTGACATTATACACCTCTCAGGCAACAATTCAACAAGGTCTTATTAAATCACTAATTTATAGTGCTCTCAACACCTTTCTAATTAACAAATTTTCTTATCAAAATAACAAAATTAATTTCGACTGTTTTTTGAAATAAGTTTTTAGAGAATTACATTGCAAAGTCATGGTCCTGTCCATCATTTGTCCCAATGTTTGTCCCAAAAACAACAACAACAACAGCAATATAAATTGCCGGGCTCTTAGCTCTTACCAGGGCGAGATTCAAGAATGGGCTTTAAGGTCTGCAACCCAGGCGCCTCGAAAAGACAAAGGAAAAACAGAAATTGAATTCAGGCAAAAACCACGAATTGCCAAAGGCTTTTGATATCTACATCTTTGTAAAAAACAAAGGATTAACTTCTTCATTCCTAATGTTTAAATAACTCTGAGGATTTATATGTACTTGGAAATAACTAATGCGACTTTAGAAAGGAGTTTCTCCGAGATGAAACATTTGAAGACAGCATACAGATCGACAATGGCGGAAGTGAGACTCAACAGACTTGCTTTTATGGCAATTGAAAATGATATTCTAAAGATATTACAGTTTACCGATGTTTTAGAGAAATTTATTTCCAAGAAATGACACAAAGGAAGAATTTAAGTTTTGATTGTTGTTAACTTCGTGAGAATAAATTTAATTTGACTTCGTTTTTGCTTTTTGAAAGTTCAGTGATGCAAAAGTCACTTGACACTAGCAGATATTCGTCTCTTGTTGACCAGAGGAGTAGCTATGGACGGAGTCAACAAATAATAACTACAATAAAGGACTTAGTCTCATTGAACATAGATATCTATAAATCTATAAAAATGAGTGAATTTAAAGACGCAGTAGGTATATTAAAAGGAACATTTGTCAATCGAATTATGTCCGATCCGTTATGACTGGGGGCCTCACAGTACCCTAGTCCAGAGATGTCTTAGTCCGGCCCTGGCTCTTATCATGGGTTTTTGTGTTAGGGCCAACTCGGTCTCCCTCAGGTCACGTGCCCGAGGAAATGTCTCTTTACTTGGTTCCCCCATGTATACGAGGAGATACAAGTTCTAACAGAAAATCTCACCAGTATGGTCATATCTGAAGTAAATGAGACCCGCCTCATTTCCTGACGCCACATGTTCTTATCAAGAAGCATTATACTTCTATTTAAACATGCCTGGTCGGCATAGACAAAGGAAGAATTTCATACTTGATGAATATTTTTACATGCCTTGGAGAATATCAAGCATAGGAGTTTCCGAACCCTGTGGTAATAGCAAGTGTTAAAACCTGACCATGTTTATAAGTTCTCTTTCAAAAAGTCTAAATGAATTTCCTCTAAAGCAGGGATGCCCAAACTTATTTCGTCGACCGCCCCCTTTTCAGAGAAAAAATTACTCACCGCCCCCCTAGAAATTTACCTTCCTATGCGAGTGAACACACATACAATGGCAAATTTTCGGCTTTTTATGTATATATATATATTTCTACCTATATAGAACATAGTAAAGAAATATGTTGTTGTAAATAAGATAACTTTAAGCTTAAAATTATAAAATTATTTGTTAAAATCAAACATAGTTACATTCGCATTACGCACAGAAAATTAAGATAACGAAGGGTAATAATCGTTTAGTAAATATTGCAAATAACTGTAAATCTAATGAAGAGGATGAACTTGGTGCACAGCAATCAATTTATTTATATTCGGCTCTGTTTTAGTGGGTGGCATACCTAAATCACCGCGATTAGCAATTCGCAGTCGGTTTCTGTCTTTAGTTAACACATTTGTGACCGCACTGAACCCACGTTCCACTAAATATGATGAAGAAAACGTTATTAAAAATTTTTGTACCCCAGCCCATAATCCAGGGTAAAGTGTCGGCATCTTTTTACAGCCAGAACTGTTGATAGCTGTGTTTAAATTTGAATTTTAATTCTTCATTTGTTTTTACTTCTATTAGTTCTTGTAATTTTACAGCTTCTTCCGAGTTTGATCTTGAAAAAAGGGTCGAAAACAACGCCCCATCTCAACGCCCCCTAATTTTCTCTGGGTCTTCTACTGCCCACCTGAAAGTCTCAAACGCCCACAAGGGGGCGTTATCGCCAGCGTTGAGAACCTATGTTCTAAAGACTGATTTACATATACACCGAAACGTCACTGAGCTTTGATAATAAAATAATTAACCAAGAATACGACGAAAAACAGTGAGAATCTAGTAAAAATTTAAGTCTTTACAGAGAAAAAAAAAACATACAGCCCCCCCCCCCCCTGAAAGTTTCAAACGCCCACAAGGGGGCGTTATCGCCAACGCTGAGAACCTATGTTCTAAAGACTGATTTACATATATATCGAAACGTCACTGAGCTTTGATAATAAAATAATTAACCAAGAATACGACGAAAAACAGTGAGAATCTAGTAAAAATTTAAGTCTTTACAGAGGAAAAAAAAAACATAGTCAAGTCAAATCTGAAGAATCATCGATAAACCTCGAACTTTCGATTTGATCCATGTGCAGATAATACTGTGTTTACATCCCGTTTACCGGTTAAAATACTCATATGTCAAAAGATAGCGAGTCGTTTCACAAATATTCCTATCTAAGTCGCATTGATAAGGAATGATGAGTACATACTCGTGAAAAAAAGTTTCCTTGTTTTTGTTCCTGTTCATCAAACATCTTGAATAAGATGTGAATTTGTAGAAAAGTTTCCCCCAACTTGAAATAAATAATTACTGAGTTTTATAAATCAGAATTTTTATTTCTAGCCGTTTTGAATAATCTTGAAATTTATTCTGTATAAGGTCTACGAAAATCGAGTACTAAACATTAACTCGAATGAAATCACTGGACAGTTGATGACACGGAGAAAAAACAGTTTACTCTACAAAGAGAATAGTTATAAACATACTCTTCCCGTTTTACCGTACTTATTCTCGAAAAATCAAAATGATTATAATCGAACTAGACGAACCGCAACGCTGCTTGGGCCTGTTCACATAGGAGTCCGTTGCGTTGCGTTAAGGAAAAGATGACGTTGAGACGAAAATAAACCAATCATATGCCTCCAAACGAAATTTTTAACGCCTATGATTGGTTTATTTTCGTCTCAACGTCATCTTTTCCTTAACGCAACGCAACGGACTCCTATGTGAACAGTCCCTTACCCTTTAATGGCAGATTATGTAGGATTGAAGTTAATTTTGATACTGTGCCCAAATTAAGGTTAATCTTCAGATTATTTATTTAAACATCTCAAACCATTCTTTTTATTCATAATTCAAGAACTAAAACAAAAATTATTTTTTTATTATTGCGAGAAGTACACTATAGTACTAAACAAAGAATGTTTCGATCGACATTATTTTTTAATTGATTAGCCTTCTCTGTAAATATTTAAGCATTTTTCTATTTTATTTTCAAGCTAACGCCATTTTCCTAAAAATAAAATAGTTTTGAAGTAAGCAAAAATATCTGTTTTAGCCAACAGATGGCAGGAATAAAATTTGAAATGAATCTATCTTTTGTCTAAACAAAATTATGAACAACACTTTGAAATATGAATAAATATGGCTGCAGTTTTTATCAGATACTGCTCATGTGTTTCTAATTTTGGAGTATTTTTTTCAAAGTAATTTGATTGGTTAAATATGTTTTTTTTGTTTCATAAATGATCAATAGACAGCATGTTTTCGTCGCACGTTCTTCAAGAATTAGGCCGTCCGCACACGGAGCAACTCAAAAGAAACTGATAACCGACTCCAATCACAAACCAGTCCGTGATGAGTAGTAACCTATGTAATTGAATGGAGCCACGCACACGGAGCAACTGGTTACAAACCCGTCAGCAACGCGTTTGTAATCAGTCGCAGGCAACTCAACGTGTCGAGTCGCTAGCAACTTCAGTCGCCAGTTTCTCTTGCGTTGTGCGTGTTATTACACAATCTATGTTATAGCCGCTCTTTTGGCAAGCCGCCAAATGACGTACACGAGACACGTGACTTCTGCCTAGCGATGAAATGAAATTCTAACGTTTTTTGTTGTATGGAATATGTGCGCCCATATATACAGTCCATTTTTAAACGATTGATCAAAGATAATCTATTGTGACGATTTTTTAAAATAAATTAATTTCTGATAATAATTTAACTAAAAATAATGCCCGGAATAATGATGTTCTTCCTTCCATGACAGGTCGCAAATTATTGATTTGAATCACTTTTGAGGAGGAGCATCACTAACGAGTTTGCAACCGATAAGCAATTTCAGTCGCTAACCAGTTCAGTTTCCTTTGAGTCGCTCCGTGTGCGGACGGCCTTAGTGCAAACCTGGAAAATTGCCAAATGATCCCTAACAAGAAATGCAGGCCTAAAGTTACTATAATTTGGTTACCTTTAACCAGATTTTTAAGTAGCTTGTTTTATTCTGTTTGAACTCGTTTTAGAGGTACTATATTCTTACATGCACCGTTTATAGAGTATTGAGTAATACACAAGGTCAGTGTTTTAGCATTATGTTAGAGGACTCGTTGGATCCCACCCCGCATCGTTCATAGGTTATTAAGATTTCAAGGTAATTCCAGTGTTGCAAATGAATAATGGTTAATTTTTTTTGATAATTTAACAAATATTTCAATCGTTTTCTGCAATTCATATGTCTAGAATTGGTACAAATTATTCCTTTTCATTATGAAAAGCAGCTATCTAAGCTCAAAAAGGGATAAATTTTTTTAGGTAAAATAGTCATCTTGCAAAAATATTCGAAAATTTCCTTGCTTAATACTTGGTTGAAAGGCACATAAGAATCATTACCATATAAACGGCATATCTCTTGAATAAAAATTTCAGAGTAAAAAATTATTTTAGAAGACTAATGGCAGCAATGACATTTGAAATGAACCTATCATATTTCAGCTAAATTTGATGATAAATAATATATGAAATATTATTAAAAGGGTCCATAATTTGTGTACCCTTCATGGCTGAACTAAACAACTTAGCTTTGAATTATTGCATACACTTGTATCATCATTACAAACTTTCAAAAGAAAATTAAATGCCACATGTGCCATTCCTCCCCTTCTAAGAAAGAGGCTGCAATCCCATATGATTCGACGGCAGGAGTGATATTACCAACAAACCTCACTTTGGCGAGCAACAATTCAATCAAGAATGTTTTGCCTGTGCCTCTCTTGACAGTTAGGAAAAACATCTTACCTTCCTTGCTTTTTTATACCAGTTATTATGGCGTCATAAACTTTTCTTAGGCCTATATTACACTATCAAAGTTCTTTGACAAAGATCTTTTATAAAAGTTATACACAAAAGAAATACTATGACCTGAAAATACTCCTATTACACTATCAAAGTTCTTTGACAAAGATCTTTTATAAAAGTTATTTCTATCTAAGGGGAGGTCAAACAACTTAAAATTCGATCTCTTAAAAAAGATTTATTGGTGTGTACCTAGGGCTTAAGGGGAACTACCATATAAAATTTCAGCTTCCTAGGCCATATGATTCCAGAGATACAATGAGTGTATTTTAGAGGGGATTAAGCCCCTTTTAACCCCCTTAAAATTTATATTTTACAAAAAGATTTTTTATTGGACACCTAGGGCTTAAGGGGAACTACCATACGAAATTTCAGCTTCATAGGCCCTATGATTCCAGAGATACAATGGGTGTACTTTAGAGGTGGAGGGGGTTAAGCCCCTTTTAACCCCCTTAAAATTTATATTTTACAAAACGATTTTTTAGTGGACACCTAGGGCTTAAGGGGAACGACCATAGTTAAGCCCCTTTTAACCCCCTTAAAATTTGTATTTAAAAAATATATTTCTTAGTGGGTACGTAAAGCTTAGGAGTAACCACCATGCAAAATTTCAGCATTCTAAGACAAAAGGCCTGTTCACATAGGAGTCCGTTGCGTTGCGTAAAGGAAAAGATGACGTTGAGACGAAAATAAACCAATCATAGGCGTTAAAAATTTCATTGCTAATCGTTTGGAGGCATATGATTGGTTTATTTTCGTCTCAACGTCATCTTTTCCTTAACGTAACGCAACGGACTCCTATGTGAACAGGCCCTTTTTCTTCGAAAGTTTTGCGTTTCTTTTAACGTACTCATTTTGAATATTTTTCGTGTATTTCTGGTTTGTCACTAGTACGCAATTTTTAATTAGAGCTAAAATTATTTAGAATCGAAATCTTGTTCTTCATCTGCCGCGTTTTCCACACATTTGTATTTTTTTAAAATGCTATTGCTCGAAATGTTGTGTATAACATTATTAACACACGATATTTCCCGGTCCCGGTCACTCCGACGTAAAAAAATTCTATTTTAAGACGACGTTGCTTCTATTTAACGACGATTTTTTCTTACATGATAAACTTTTTCTTCATTTTATCTACAGGAGGGTTACATTCTGTGGGGGAGTTTGGTTTCAATAACAGACTTGGAATTTCCTTTATGTTTGTTGCAATCATAGACTTGTTGCAGTGGAAAAAACCGGGGGAGGGGGGGATTACTGTTTCTCGGAAGATCGAACATTCTTCTCTGGTGGATCGAATTTCTTAGTGCGGGTGTGGAATCACTCTATTGTACCTACCATGTTGTCATGTGATTTACGAACTGTCCAAAAGCACCCCTCTCTCACTCCTTCTGGGAAGCACGTGTTCATGTTTAGAGAATTCATGGTTGTGTGTAGGAGCTCATTCCAGTACGAATACGAGGTGAGCAGAGTAAAATGGCATCAAAGCGAAAGCATCTTACGCTACACGAAAAAGTGAAAATTATTGAAAACTGGGAAGAAAGTGTTGGAATAACAAAAGTCCAATTCGCAAGACAATTTCAGCTACCCGAGTCTACTCTCAAAGGCATTTTAGCAAGCAAAAAGAAACAGAGCAAAACTGGAATTGTTTCATCTTGCCTACCATGATATTTCACCGTGTACTTTTTGACGTCTATGGAGACATAAAAGTTGTTGTTTCCAGGTACTTTGTCTAATTCGACATACGCTCATCCCCACCACGAATTTATTGGCTTCTTTATCACTAGAGCACCATATAGGTGATCCAACATAGCTCCCTCATCTCGGCCTCAGACAAGCGAGAATCGAACCCACAACCTGAAGACACGTTGAAGGCCTCCAGAGAATGCCTGCGGGCACAAACCACTACGCCACCCAGCCCGCAGGAGGCATAAAAGTTCCCCAACTGTTTCTCACGTCTGTTCAACAAAAGGTAAAGCAACACATTTAGGATTTTTAGCACGCGTTGGTCGGCCCTTCCCCTTACGAAGATAGACTCCACACCTATCAAGTTTAAATCCTTTAATTCCATCTTTTACCTTAACATAATTGCTTCAATATTGGGAAACCGATTTTGGTTCCATGCCCTCCCTAAAAAAGGAGCCAGTGGTCCAACACCCAATCTCATGATTGTAAGCTGTCATTCCGTTTCATTTTAGCAAAAGTCATCGTCAAGGTATCTGCTTCTTAGCACACAGTTATCGGTTTACCCAGGGCCCGATTATGAACGCTGGGGGCCCCTGGGCAGATGATATTTGGGGGCTCTCCCCATACGAACATTTATAAAAATAAGAACTATCTATGGGCTATACATACTATTAGAAGTACTAGGTGCATACAGCAAGGGAGTTTTGGGGCGCCCTAGCATCAGGGGGTCCTGGGCAAAGTCCCGATTTGCCCATGCGATTAAAAGGCCCTGGGTTTACCCCTGCTCTATGGGTAAACGGGATTTTCCTCGCAGGCCAAAACTAGGGCCGACCACGGATCCAGGCGGCAGCGTTGCGATTTTTCTAAATTCATGTTTGGCAACTCGTTTACTTCGGAAAATTACAATAAGTTTATTAATTCATTATCCGTTCGGAGGTGAAAGCAGTGCAATGCTCGCATTGTTAGGAACTCCGTGAACCCTACTACCTTGACCTTGACATTTTGGATTATTTGAGTACCTTGTTGCAAAAAAAATACATTAAGTCCTCGAGTTACGCGGTCTCGAGCTACGCGGATTCGTAGATACGCGGTTGTAATTTTCAACTTTAATACAACGATAATTTCGAAGAAATGAGGTGTTTTAAATTAAAACATCTTTTCTATCAAATAGAAACGGAGAAATTATTGATAAATTTCGATTGAAGATCTCCAACGCAAACGCATACCGATAATTATTGCGCTGATATAAGCGAAAGCGTTAAGCATTTTTGAAAATTTAAAGCACAAACGCGGGGATGATGTCGTTGATGGTAAATTTCTACCTACACGCTTCCTGCTTACGTGGAATGTTCTGGAACGAATTGATTGCAGTCGAGGACTTACTGCTATCGATAGAGGGTATAGGATCTAAACAAAAATTTTAACGTTAAAAAATTAAAAAAACAAACAAAAAAAAAACCCGAGAAAAACTGATTTTTAGAATGACAATAACAAAAATTTAGCTTGGCTTCAAAAGAAGGACTCAGTAAAAAGCCTAAACCTACCGTAGATCAGTTAGTATACCGTCACTAATACAAATTCTTGTATCACATAGACACCGTGATAGTAACACGACTTGCCTCGCCAAAAACAGCTCAAAGTTCAATGTTCTAGAAATAAAATAGCGTAAAGGAACTGATAAAATTTGAAAAAAAATCAAAACCATCTAGGTAGCTCCCCCCCGGCCTAAAAAAGTTTCTAGAAAAAAATAACAGAAGCCGGGATAGAATCCTCAAGAAATGCTTGCAAACTCCAAGGATAACAACCACGGAGGTAACCACGGAGGTAAAGAGGTCAGAGATCTGGTGAAATACAAATCATATTACTGCGTCTTTATGCTCATGTAGCGCATATAAAGGTCGTCTGTGTAAGAGAACCAGTAATTTCAGCATGGTAGGGTCGTAAACAACCACTGCTGAAATTACAGTAAGGTAAGGCAAATTTTGGCTTATTGGTGAACCTAGTAACAAAATTGTCACTTAAAGTCAGAAGAGTATGGAATCGAAACTACAATTTCGAAGTTAAAGAGAGAGAGAGAGAGAGAAGGAAACGAAAAATAAGAATGAGAAGAATGAATACAAAAAATTAGCTTCATTCGAAGATACCGTCCACCAAGGAGCCTGAGCCACTCAGAAAACAGCACTTGAATTACTCGTGAAAACTCCAGACTCACATCAAATCCGTGAATAAAAATCATGTTTTGGCTGTGTCATAACAATTTGTCGGCTCTGACCAGTCAAACCTTGAAATGTCCTTTTATTGAATTCAAAACCACGAAAACCTTTAGGATTCAAGCTCAACAACGATGCTAAATTTAATTTGGTCCTGTTTATGAATATAGGCAAGTCTTTTGAAAAGGTGCGATTGCGACCAACTCAATTTCAGACAGCTAATTCATTAGCATATACCACTATAAAAACTTGATGAAGAAAAGAGAAAGAATTTTTAGAGCCTTAAGGATACTCTAATGCAGGGGTGGACAAATAGCGGCCCGCTACAGATTTTTTGTGGCCCGCCAAGACACCTAGAAAAATCCGGCCAGCCAGAAAACTAAGACAGCCTGAAAAACTGCCAATATTTAATTTAATTTATATTTATTGATTTTTATGATACAATTTATACCTTTTCTGAAATGCAAAGTTAACTAATAAATGCATAATTTTAAAAGGTGCTACCCTCCGCTGACCTCGGCTTACACAAAGTGGCCCCCGGTCCAAAACAATTGCCCTCCGCTGCTCTAATGCAGTTAGAAACATATTATTTTGTGTTACGTATATTAATTTGTGCCTTTATAGCGTGCAGTTCAGGTGTGTATTACTTAAAACAGCTTTAGAGGGTGTTGAAACTGATAACTGTAACTTATCGGAAGTTGTTTGATTATACCTACACTTCCAACGAAATGTTACGTTTATCATAAATCACATGAAATAAATAATTTGAATAAAACAAACGAAAAACATGCAAAATAAAGGTGAAAAACGGTATCGACGACTGATAAGAAATCATTTTAAAAGTTAATTTATCTTGCTAAACGTTCCAGGAAAAAGGGATGAAAGGATAAGGAGGTGGCTCTCATATTTTGCTAGCTATTATAAAAAAACCAGATGCAGATGATAATGTTAAGGAGAAAGTGATATGCTGAAGGAGGAGATTAAATATTTTTCACCCTAACTGGACCGATAAGAAACATGAACTAGGATAAGGGAGATTAGTCAAGGAGAAGATAAATCCCGAACCAGTATTGCCAAGATCTGGAGGAGGAAGCAAATACGAGAAAAGGGAAATATCTGAAGGAGATGATAAAAATGTTTCAAAACCACCGCTAAGGAGAAAATATCCAATAACCTAATGAAGTAAACGCCCCCCTAGACACTAGATTCGCGATTTCAGTCGTCCTTTGACCGATTCAAAGTTTAATGCGTAGTCTGTCGTAACACTAAGTTTCACACTTAGTTTTTAAACTTTCAGTGATAAATCATCATGCGACTAGTAATCACATGACCGGATTACTAGTCATCATATGACTAGTAATTGTGATAGAATTTTTAAGGATGTAAAATATAAGAGGTCCGAAGATTCGAAAAATGAGAGTTCCCAGCTCTCTTCCTTTACCATTGTGACAGGGGTTTCGGTGTTTTCAGGGAGTTGTGGGAACATTCAGACATGTGAGTGACGCTTACATACTTAAGCGGAAATTTACCATAACGATGCAGGACCATACAGTAAGTGACGTCAGGCCTGGAAAGAAAAATAGAATGGGTCCTCTACGATTCCCCCCCTTTATTTAAAGATGTTAGGATCGTAGCATCGATATCTGTTACAATAGCGGTGGGACGCGAGTACTAGGTTTTTCAGGAAGACGCGCGTTTTCATGGAAACTTTTCAATGGAAGATATTCAAAAGCTGATTGACTGTCTCTGTAAAGCTTTTCCTTATCGATACTCACTTGAACTATCTATTAGTGAATGACTTGGAAATTGACATATATTGCTAAAGTTAGACGGTTCAAGTCCTGCGACTGGCATGGGTGTTTGCAGCTCTTCGGAATCGACTTTGAATTTAAGTCCGGATCTGTTTGGCTACCCAGTATCAAAAGATCCTAAACAACCTAAGTTATCCTCGGTTGAACCTAATAATAACAACAGAGAGGAATTTATGTTCAAAATCAAGATTTTGAAGCGAAGAAAAATTTGTGGCTAAAATTCAGAGTTTCCAAGCTAGCTATCGTGACAGTTCTGCTGTTTATCAGCTCCAAAATTAGGATGACCATCACCAGCTTTTTTAACGTATCTATATACAGTCGATTCCGGTTAATTGGACTACATCGGGACGCGATCATTTTGGTCCTAATAACCGGATGGTCCGACTACACGAACATGCCCTTTTAGGCTTATGCAATAGGATTCGTTTCGGTTATTTAGGATTCGGACCGAATAGGCTGCTGGTCCGATTAACCGGGTTCGACTGTACCAAACTACGGTTAGAAATGATCAAATTTATAGGATAACCAGAATTTTACAGTGTTAAGAGTGCAGTCTGAACAGAACTGAAAAAGAAAAAAAGCACGGAAAAAGGAAATCTGCACTTGGAGAAGCAGCAAAAATCTTACAAACATATATGATTGTAACGGTAGACCAACCAAAAACTGTAACTAGCAGTGGTCATCGGAAACCTTTTCTTGACTGAATTCTGCAGAAAATTTTCAATAAACGCGGCTTTGCATCTTGATTGACAACTAAAGCAAGAATGTTTTATGTTGTATCCTGTTCATTCTTCACGCATACATTCTTTAAAGGGAGTACATTCTTTATACGCATATTATGCGTTTAAACATGTGGTTAAGCATGACACCGGTTTTTGAGATCAATGGAGGTTATTGAGATTATTGGAGAATAAATACTTTTGCGTGTCGGGGTTTTGAGGGGAACATTGAGTTTAGAAAAATTAATAATGATTCTTAACATAACTTGCGTAATTTTGGGATTTACAAAACATAATTTACAGAGCAGTTTAGTGCTACGTAACTATACAAGATATAAAATATATCTATTTCAGTCGTATAACTAATAAAATTCTGTAACCATAACATCACAGTCAAGATGCATGTCTCTCTTAATTGCTTGGTTTTCAAAAAATATGTTTGGCTAGAGACTCAATAGGGTTTCGGAAGTGATAACAAGAGAGGGGTTTACCGTACTAAATAAGAAAATGTAAGACACTCTAAAGTAAATGTGCTAAAATAAAACTGCTCTCGTCCGTAACACAACACATAAAAAAGCTTTAAATCTTAAAAAAAAAGTTGCTAGCGCATATAAAATGAACAAGTTTTATCTTTCAATCTTTTTTTAACCTTGTTGCCGGGCGATAACCGAATGGCTAGGGCGCTGTCTTTCGGTAGCAGAGTCTGTGGGTTCGAGTCCCTCTGTTGGCATGGATGTTTGTAGCCGTTCAGAATCGGATTTAAGCAGTAGATCCTAGTCTAATTAACCTTCAAGTAGCAATAAATGAACATAGCGCTCTCAGCCAATCAACAATTTACGTTGCTAATAGATATCTCCGACCAAACTGCCTCACGCATATTTTACGATTAAAGGGATCGTACAGAAATAAATTTTTCTTGACAGCTACAATTTTTAAAATTTGATTTTTTATATCTTCTAACATGACATACAAATGTCCCGCGGACGCTCTCCCATCAGCACCGGGAATCTGTCGGCTACTTTATTACGGGAGCCCCATATAGGAAATCAACATTGCATCTTATGAGGAAAAGTACAGTAACGTCCGTGAATCAGCCGAGATTCGAAACCGGACCACGCGGTGAAAGCTCGAACGCAGTGCACTATGCGAAGCGGGTGGTATTTGTCTGTTGAATGTTAAGGTCTGTTGTCTGTTGTATGTCTGTTTTATGTAAACGGTAATTTCATTATCGTTTACTTAAACCCACCTGACAAAAGTTGAATAGAAAAGTACAAATGACTTGGTAGTTGGAAAGGGGTGCAGAGCCCGACTTTGACCCAATGGGGCCCTGGGCAAAGCAGACTTTGGGGGAGTTCAAAGGACAGATTTTCCCTCCAAGGACAGATCCAGAGGGGAGTACATGCCCCCCCCCCCCCCCCCCGGACACGATTTCCACATGATCATGTGGGACATTCACCCAGGTTCCCCATAAGTTGGGACCGGAAATTCAAAAAATGTTCGACCAACAAGTCAAAAATTTGAAAAATAATTACAATAATAATAATAATAATAAGAGTTAATTTATTAATTTACTTTTTAATGTTAATAAATAAATTCATGAAATTTTCTTTTGAAATTCAAAATAGATCAGTCTGAAGTTATTACAACCCCCCTCTCCCCCCCCCCCCAAAAAAAAAAAAACAGAAATAAATAAACCAGAAACGCTTATAGATGTAAGTATGCTTTTACTATAGTGGGTGCACTGTGCTCCACCCAGGTTTTTTTCTGTATCTCCCACTGCCCCCATTTACTGTATAAACCAAAAACCACATTTTCAAAAATATGTACAATTTAATATTAAATTATGTGGGCCCCATAATTTGGGGGGCCCTGGGCAAGTGCCCCACTTGCCCATGCGGAAATCTGGGCCTGAAGGGGTGTACTTTAATTTGAAACTGGGTAGCGAACATACCTCATAAGTTATTTTAAAACTTAAGGTAACTGCCTACTTTCGGAGCCAATTTTTAAAAAAAATTATTTTTTTAAGGATTTTTTGGTCTCTTATAGTAAAACAGCATTTAAAAATAAAAAACAAAAATAAAAAAACTTTCCTGTAAATACGATACTTTTGTATAAATTGGTCAATTTGAAGTAATTTTTAATGAAATTTAGCTAAACGCCTATCACTCTGCACAAAATTCTAATGCTACTATTTTAATTTCCTTCTTACACATGATACATATAACAGTTATCTTCAAAATGACTTACAATCTATGAGAAATTTTAAAATGCAAAAATAATACAGACAATTTTATGTTCCAATATGAAAATTTTCCCCAATTCGTCATTCCTTTCCTTATAAAAACAGCCCCAAACAAAAAACTATTTATTATACATCAATTATTGTACGTCATTTCATTAACAATAGCATCTAAAATATTTCCTGAAAATTTTATCAAATTATATGCATTATTATGGGAAATATCATGATAACGGTAGAGATTTGTGCTAAAAAACATAATTCTGAGAAAAACGCCTTTAAAGTTGTTTGTCACTTCAATTTTGTATTGGACGATGTTTATTAAAATAGCTATAACTCTGCTTCTAATCGATGTAGAAGGAAAATCTAAGTGGTTTTGAAAAGAGAAAAGATTGAATTACAAGATTCTAGCAAAAGATAAAATTGACCAAAATAGTCAAAAAATGGACGCATTTAAAGTTGTTTGTCACTTCAATTTTGTATTAGACGATGTTTATTAAAATAGCTATTACTCTGCTTCTAATTGACGTAGAATAAAAATCAAAACGGTTTTGAAAAGAGAAAAGATTGAATTACAAGATTCTTGTAATTCAATCGACCTTTGATTAAGTCGACCAAAATAGTCAAAAAATGACATTTTCAACGTAGGCAGTCACCTTAACGTTGGTTGTCATAAAATTCTGAAAATAGGCGAAATATCTTTCTTTTTTTAACTGAGCGGTTAAACATGCAGAGCAACCAGATGAAGAATTTCCACTGTTGTAAATTTACATATTCTTCAAAAATTTTAATTTTATAGGGTAGATGCGTTTTTCTCTCCCTAACGTAAAGCCGAGATTTTACCATCTTCCTAAAGATTCTTGCTGTATTTGCGCATATTTTATAACACAGATTTTAACCACTAGCTTTTCAAAGCGAGAAAGGGTGGTAAAATGTCACATACATAATATTCTGACTCTATTCTTAAAACTCTCTGAATTAGCACTTTGCGGTGGAGAAATTTTTAAAGAAGAAGCATATTTTTAGGGGTTCAAAATTCAATAGTAAAATTTTCTATGCTCGTTTTACAGAACACTCCAAGATGCGCGAGTGTTTCACTCAAACAATATCTTCATTACTGTTTAATAGTTAGCAATATTTGTTTTGCAGAAAATGATACAAATTTTCCTACTCTTTTCTCTTTAAATTTGTTTGTGATCATAGGCGTAGCGTCGGTGGGGGGGGGGGGCTACACAGGGATGGGCACGTGCACCCCCCCCAACTTAACTTGAAATAAATTAAAACGGTAATAGAAGTTCAGTTGAAATCGGAAAAGTGTAGAAAACTTTTATGAAAGTTTACGAACTGAATATACTGGAAGAAGGGGGAAGCGATTTGGCACGATAAAAAAAGTTCCAAAATGTATCAATAGATGGTGCTGTAACATTTTGGAATTTGTTTTATTATGCCAAATCGTTTCCCCCTTCTTCCAGTATATTCAGTTCAAATTTGAAGTCATTCTGACCAGTGGTTCTTTTTTTGCAGCCTTTTGAAAGTGGGACTTTAATTATGGACACCCTATATATATATATATATATTGATTGTGACGTCACGCATGTAATGTGCGGTTCTCACGCCCGTCCACAGCTGCAGGCCTTAACTTTCCCACATGTTTGCACCACATTTTGAAAATTCTGTGGAGGTTAAAAGGCTACCCCTTACTCACTGCCGGAGTTGGACGTTTTTGGATGTCTGCGGGTTAAGCCTCAGTTTTGATCTTCACCGACTAAATCGGCGAAACGCCGCTTCCTTCCCTCATAAAAATGTCACCGTATCCAAGACTGCCTGCGAGCGCGGAATTCCTCGTTTTTTATCTAAGGGTTCCAGGCTGGGTATATATGCGAGACTCTGTTTTTCTTTAGAGAGAGCCCCTGTAACATCTGGGCTAGAGCGACTGCGGAGATTTCTGCTCCCTCAAGCCTGAGTTTTTGTCGCTGTTAACGTCGGTTGCACCAGTCTGGTGATACTGTAAACTGCTCACACCAACACCTCTCTTGTTACGTTTTGTTTAAATAAACGTTAAGTTTTTCGTTACTTCTGGCCTGCTAATTTAGACCACTCGGATACCACGCCAGTTAAACACGTTCAAGATGCTACAATATATATATATATATATATATATATATATATATATATATATATATATATATATATATATATATATATATATATATATTTATATATATATATATATATATATATATATATATATATATATATATATATATATTTATATATATATATATATATATATATATATATATATATATATATATATATATATATATAGAATGTGTGATGTGTCCCAGTATAAATATATGTGTAATAAATAATTTTGGGACTCGTCAACCGCGTAATACATTCCTATAACGCAAAGAACGGACCCAGGGGCGGTTAAGCCTCGTCAAGGGAGAGGGATCGCTCCTCACACCCTGCACAACAGAATGTACTCGTATTGCGTTTGGCGCAGAGTGTCCATTCTGGACCTTGCGCTATAATACCCCAACCAACCAACCAACCAACCAACCGAGTATTCTAAGGATTTGAAATTTGATGGACTATTTTTCACTCATTATTAGCTAAATTATAAGGGTGGTCCGAATGAATGTGAGACTGTTGGTGTTTTTGTGTAATGGTTTATTGGTTGGAATATATGGACACACAGGAGGTAATAGTGTTACATGAACTACGTATCCGCTACATATAGTCACCCTGTCGGTTCAAGAAAGTGTGCCCAGTGCTTCAACAAATTTTGGATACCCTGAGCGAAGAACTTCCGTGGTTGTTTGTGCAACCGGTCTTGAACGTCGACCCGGGCATCTCCGCACCAATTTGAGGAAGTGGTGCACGTCTATCTCGTTTGAGGATTCTCGTCAGTCGTCGACGGTTCCGTTCGTTCGAGGTCTTTCTCCGGCCGCACCGCTGTCGGAGGTTTGATGTTTTACCGGATACCTGATATTCACGGTACACTCGTGAAATGGTCGTGCGCGAAAAGCCAAATTGTATTGCTACCTCGGAGATGCTATGTCCCATCTCTCGTACGCCGACTATAACGTCACGTTCAAAGTCACATAAATCGGGATAACTTGCCATTGTAGCAGCAAGAATCTATCTAACAGCTTCGCCAAACACCCGTTGTCTTATACAGGCACTGCCAACCGTATCGCGTTACGCTGATTGGTAGCATACCTTCGTTATTTGCATACGCACGCCTGTACCAGTTTTTTGGGCTCTTCAGTGTGTGTGTATGTATGTATATATATATATATATATATATATATATATATATATATATATATATATATATATATATATCTATATATATATATATATATGTGTGTGTGTGTGTGAGGCTAAAATATGGGGGGGGGGGTGATCGTGCGACCTTAAAACGGGATATTAGCTAGTAAAATATAGGATTAACAATTTAAAAGTCTGGGAGTTCAAATAAGCGGCATAAGGCATTGCAGTGAAAATAGAATTAGTGGGTTCGACTTCGATTACCGAAGAACCGCAGAACCACATAGGAGAATTTTTAGGTAGACGTATAGCCTTGCAGTTTGGCGCCAAGAAAATGCTTAGTTTAGCAAAAAATATCATCCGATGATGACGAAATGAATAAGTAATGAGCGTCGGTAGTGCACTATTAAAACTTAGGGACAAAGGATTTTTTTCAGAGTCATGGATAACTAGGGAATGGAAAGGACGTGTGCTGTTAGGAGCACAGATTTAAATTGGGTGGGATATTGGGAATTAGTTTGATGGAGCTGAGTAATTAATTGGAAGTTAATAAATATGTTTGGGAACATCAATTGGACTATTTTATGGCTTTGTGTCGACATAACACTGTTAGATGGAAATATTTAGAGGATAAGCGTCACCACCGGTTCACCGACTGCATCATGATAGAAAAGAGGTTCTGATTTATATTAAATTGTATGGGAGTAGAAGTCAAGTCCGACATATATATATATATATATATATGTAATAAAGTTTTTAACCACCTCTAATCTTTTATCACCCGTAATACGAATTTTTCTCTCTATATGGTAACTTTTCCGTCCTTTGGCGATTATTCCCGTCTTTCCAATACTGACCTACACCGCCAATTTCAGGCAACCTGTTTTGAGCTACTGTTTTGATGTTGTGTTGATGGAATAAACTGCAATTGCAATTGTTCTTTGAAATAGAACCGTATTAATTTAACGATGTGTTTGTTATCAGGAGATGAACATTCGGGTCATATCATGTGTGTGTGTGTGTGAGAGAGAGAGAGATTTCTAGGGGTTGCGCGAAGTGTAAAAGTTTTAGAACCGCTGCTATGCGGGAACCCAACTAGTGATGCGACATCGATAACAAAACATCGATGTTTTGAAACATCGATATTCAATATTAAAACATCGATGCTAATAAAACATCGCCCAAAAACCATCGATGTTTTTAAACATCGATGTTTTAGAATAACCATTTTTTGAAACTGGTTTAGTAACCTCTAACATTAATGTTACTTCCGTTAGTCGTGGGGGGAGGGGGTGATTTAATTTTACTCTCTGATTGGGCAGACACAAATGACAAAAACTTGGTTGCTTTGGACTACATTGATGACTCAAAATTCTCGTTGTAAATACCCCCATGTTTTGCCTTCAAATGTCCAGATAAATCCGTGGTATTGCCAGAAGTTTTGAGGGACTTAAGGCAAATATTGCATTTCGCCAATTTGTCAGAGGTTTTGTAAAAATATTTCCAAACGGTACTTTGGGGAGGCATCTTACTAATAATATTAACGTCAACTTATATAAAACCAGAATGAAACCAAAACTTAAATGGATGCACTGGTGTATATACAATTTGTAAAATAAAACGCCATGGAAAGTTCTGGAGTGTCAGGAACATTCCAAGCGCTCTGATTGGTTCATTGGTTGTTAATTGATATTTGTCTGTTTGCTAAGGAATCATTCCCCCTTTTGTATTCGTCCTTTTCAGAATTCAGACTTACATTTACTGAGTTTGAAAATTATGCTACGTGGTAATTTTTTTTTTTATTATGGTACTTTTTCATTAAAAAAAAAAAAAAAAACATCGAGACAACGTAAAACATCGAGTACAAAACATCGATGTTAAAAAAACATCGGCTTCAATAAATCGATGTTTTGAAAACATCGACATCGATGTCGCATCCCTAAACCCAACGAGGAGAGAGGACTCCCCTTTCTGTGATTTGCAATCTGCAGCATATGATTCAAACGACGCGGGAGATAAGTTACCAAGTAATCCATTCTGCACTGAAGGAGGTGATAAGATAATTCCTGCCACGTTTATCCACTGAAAAAGATAAAAAAAAAAACACGCATGCTGCACAATTTCACGATTATGTGAGCGGTGATAAGGCTGCCTGATTAGCAGATGAACAGAACGTGGTAGTAAATACAAAATGCAATATTTTGGAGCGGAGGTATTTGTCAGTGGTGATAACTCCCAGTTCGCTGCTGAAAGATGCCCGGCTCTAATCACGCGTCGAGCTTTATTTATGATTGTGTATTTCCCAAATTTTAGCAGTAACGGAAAAATCTGAGATTGCTTGATTTAAAAATCAGAATAGCTAGCCCTGTCTCTTATTTAATTGTTATAAATGTCGAATAACTTCATCTTATAAATTCAAGACATTTAGACCAAGAGTAAATATAAGGCACTGCATATTCAACTTAGATTTAAGTACAGTGGTGCCTCGGTAGCCGTCGTTAATTAGTTCCAGAAGGCACTATGAGTACCGAACAAATTTTTCCCATAAGAATTCAATCGTTCCTGAAAACCAGAAATTTCACATTTTGCTGGGCAATTTTTAAATGGACTGGGTTGCTTTTTATACAAAATCTTTAAACTAGACAGACATAGTTTAAAGCAATTTTTATATAAAATAAAATAAAATTTATATTCACTCAACCTGTACTGAAAAGAGTGGATATGGCCTTAAAAGACCTACATTATTTTGTCTTTAAAAATATCCCTTTACCTTTCAAATATTGCCTTTAAAATATTAATAATTTGCCTTTAAAAATATATTTTTTATAAATATATATATATATATATATATATATATATATATATATATATATATATATATTTACATCAATTGTATACATTGATCGTCGTATTTATTATAAATATATATATATATATATATATTTTTTTTTTTTTGGCATTAATTGCATACATTGACCATTGTATTTAATTTGAATGTACTCCGTACTCCGAATGTCTTCATATTTTCAGGGAGAATTACAGTCTCTTAAAGTCAAAGGGGAAGTCACTGGATATTAGAGGAATGCGTGGCACGAACACTTTTTCTCCTTGAGCACACCCGGTTAAAATAATGGCTTCGATTAAATTTTTATGCAGGGTTTTGACTTGTAGTCTAGTGCCATTACACAATATCGGTGGTTTTAAATTTCGAAGGAGCATTACGGATGAGCCCTTTCGCCTATGGTATGGAAGACCCGGTGGTTTAAGGGAATTTGAAAACTACCGGATAGTTAACGGCATCATCTGAATTACAGACAGTGTCTATCGACGGTCAAAATTTAAGCCTCCAGAGGTTTGGTCTGTGCGAGGTCTGTCAGTCAGTCACGGAACTGTTTTATATATAGGCTTGATTTAATATCCATAAAACATGCTAATTTGAATTAAATTCTTAAAAAAAACTTCCATCTCAACTAGTCTAGTGGTTAAATTTTATCTTTTACTGTATTCTAAAATTTTTTGTCAATTTATTTCGCTGTTATGCACGTGACGCAAAATTCATTTAAAATATCACAAAAAGAAAAGAAATCTCGTGATCAGCATTTAACAAATTAAATTCTAAAAATTAATCTTTAAAAATTCACCAAAAAATCAGAAAATGGAGGTAACGATTCGAAAAAGGTTTCATTTGAAAGAAATTTTGTGATCTTTCTCGTGATTTAAAATTTAAAACCATCAAATTATTATTTTAAATGCAAACTTAAAGAAAATGTCACGAAAACACGTTAAAAATTTAATTTAAAAAAATCTAAGACTTTTTCAAAAATCTCTCTTACTGCATCCCTACATTATTAGAAGGATCGCCATGAAAAATTTCAGCCCTTTAGGTCCAGCGGTTTGGTCTGTGCGCTATCTATCAGTCAGTCAGTCACGGAACTGTTTTATATTACTAATAAGCTTTTCTTAATACCATAAGAAAGCCATATTTGGCTGCATATTTTTATTCCGTAATTAAACATATCATATTTTGTATTTGGAGTTTCACCGCTACTCATATATAATCTGTTTTACAAAATACTTCGGAGGTTAAATGATACTTTAAAGCCATGTAAATCATTTCAAATATATGAGTACTTACATGCCATAGAATATTTTAATTATAGTTTTTAATTTGCTTCTCAGTTCTAATAATAGAAATATCTATATATATAAAACAGTTCCGTAACTGACTCATTCACTGACTGACATACAACGCACAGACCAAACCGTTGGACCTAAAGGGCTGAAATTTTGCATGGTGATTCTTCTTATAGTGTAGGGGTGCATTAAAAAAGATTTTTCAAAAATTCTTCTTAGGTTTTTTAAAATTAAGTTTTTAAGCTGTTTTTTTTACGTTTGCATTTAAAATAATACTTTGAGGGTTATAAAATTCATATCACGTGAAAGATCATAAAAATTCCTTTAAAATGAAATTTTTTTCGAATCTTTACCTCCATTTCCTGATATTTGGTGAATTTTTAAACATTAATTTTTAGAATTTAATTTACTAAATGCCGATCACGTGATTTCTTTTTCTGGTACTTTAAATAAATTTATCGTCACGTGCGTAACAACTAAATAAACAAAAAATATTTTTTTTCCTTGCTAATGCGGCAGACGATTGGACATTATCCAAAAAATATTAAAATACAGTAAAAGAAATGTTCTAGAAACTGTACTCTATTAATAAATAATCCAACAGATATAGACAAAAAACAAACAGAAATCAAGCACTCTGGGCATCCACGCACCAACGGCAAGATTCTGCATAAGAGCCGGAACTGAACCATAAAACGACAGAGGTAATCGACAGGTCACGTCATCAGGGGGCCTAACCATGTCAATTACCTCAAGGGGAACTTTCTATATCTGTTGGATTATTTATTTGTTTTTTTCATTATGGGGATATGAAGCTTCTGCGCTATCCTCTATTGAAAATGTTTTCTTTGTAGGATTTGTTTTATGTTATAGTGATTTAGCAGTCTATGCTTGTATTTTAATTTTGTTTATTTCTATGGTTTACTTTTTAAACTGTACTATATTAACTGTACTATATTCTTTAGTATTCTTTATATTAGATTTAATTTGAATATTTTCTTCTACATTATTTTGTCTATAAAATTATCCTTTACGATTTTCTTATAAATCTATAAATCTATATATATATATATATATTACATCAATTGTATACATTGATCGTCATATTTATCATATAATATATATATATATATATATATATATATATATATATATATATATATATATATATATATATATATATATATATATATTTATTTTTTTTGGCATGAATTGCATACATTGACCGTTGTATTTAATTTGAATGTACTCCGTAGCGAAGTACGGGTTCTCAGCTAGTTCGATTATAAAATAATCAAAATATGACCCAGGTATGTAATTACCTATGAGAAATATAACCAGATAGGAGTTATTCACATGTTTTCGTCTACGGGTGTTAATATTACCCACGTTTGCCATGATCATCCGTAGGTCGCAGGGACAAACATCAGGAAAAGTTGGCGTATATTTACCTACTCCTACCCCATGAACTTTATGTGACGATGTCCAGAGTATGATGATCTGCCGACGTGAAATCAAAATTGTTGGTTGCATGGAACAGGAGAAATAAAGGACTGAGAAGATTTACATAAAAATGTGGGTTATGATGAAGTATTTGTGAAACGAGAATTGTGTCAAATTCTTTCTTTTTCTTTTTTAACCGGTAGTTGATCACAGGGCCGTCCAGAGAGTTTATGGGGCCTGGGGCAAACTTCTGTTGGGGCCCCAAGAAATCTGATTAGTCGAATAATTTTTTTTTTATCTTTTGGGGGCCCCTTTTTTCAGGAGATTATTTTTAATTTTGAAGTACGGTACAAGTTTCAGAATTTTCTTTCGGAGGAAATCTAATAAATATTTAAAAAAAAATTTTTTGGGGGGCCTGGGAGAAAGTGCCACAGTTGCCCCTCCCTCTGGGCGGCCCTGGTTGATCGCCCAATTATGGTATAAGTGATGAATTTAACCGTTGCTAAAAAGTTCCAACAGGAGTTTACTCATATGTTTCTCCGTCGTCTTGGAGAAATAGCTAGTCTTTTCCTATTTATTCATATTATCTGCGCTAAAATTTGAAAATTTATCATAGAGAATTGCCACGATATCTGCTCATGTAGCAAAAATTGACCGTATCGCTCCCCCCCCCCTTCCCCCCCCCAAAAGCCACGATACCTGCAGCAGCGAAGTATTGGGACTTATTCTCACCTCAAATTTTCTTGAACATTAAACAGAACTTGTGATTTGATCCTGCCTTGAGCTATAAATTTAACCAGGAGAATGAACTTTTTACACTGCCTATGATTACTCTCCTGCCATCTCGAATGATCTCTTCAGCTCATTTGGAGCTGTCAGTCTTGGATACGTTCGCTCTCAATCAGCCTTCCTTGAACACCGTAGAGAATTTATGGACTTTGCTGTGCATTTCTACTTGAAAAGTGTCTCGTAAACAGGATACTTTTTCTTGTAACTTCTGATCTATATTCTTTCTTCTTCCAAAAATACTACAATGGGTCTTCTGTTCGGGGGTTCATACAATGAGCACAGACACCATTTTGAAACTGAGTTGAGTATGAGCCTGCGTTATATAGCGACAGCTAAGCAACAATATGGATGAATTGGATCGTGTTGTCACATACTGTCATTAAAAAAATATTCCAATAAAAAAATAAACCAGTGGTCGGCTACACCATATAGATCTCTGTGCCCTATATATTGACTTTACCTTTCGTATAAAGCCCGCAATTTTCTTTAGAAGGAATGTAAAAACCCAGACATCTCTTGTCTAAAGGAGTTACTAACCTCGCAATAGATTACGAAACAGATGTATCCATAGCCGAGCCTCTTAGTATTTTTGAAACGAAAATATAATCTACTGGAGAAAACCTATAAGTAATTTACTACC
Organism: Dolomedes plantarius; assembly: GCA_907164885.2. Lineage (NCBI taxonomy): Eukaryota > Metazoa > Arthropoda > Arachnida > Araneae > Dolomedidae > Dolomedes > Dolomedes plantarius. Next base: position 147,562,064 of record OU015502.1, read on the forward strand.
TAAAATTGAATAATACAAGATCAAACTATAACAGCCAATAGGATTTCATAAAAAAAACTTTATTTTATTTTATTTACAATCACAAAAAAAATTTAAAATTGACATAGAATGATTCAAATCAATTTCTTTATTTTAAATAACATATTATCCGAGCATTGTTTTCCATTTTGTTTAAAATATCGAACTTTAGATTAAACACAATACCAAACTAATGATTACTTTGCACCGGGACCTAAGGAACAGCTGGCGAGGCATATATTGTCAGTTATAATTCAGTCGCGATATATCTCGACAGATAACCTATTTGAGCCTAGAAAGTCTCGCGAAGTTTTCGATGAATAAAAAACTCCTTCTCAGTTATTTTTATTTTAGCGGTTAAATGGCACCTCAGCACACTTTTCCCGTCTAATGCCAAAGCTGCAGCGACGGCGTTCATAGTTGATTTGTAGATCACTTCACAGGCGTTTTGAAAAGGGTTTCCAACGTTCCACCTCACGTCTAAGATGGTTCCATAGCGAGCAAATTCTTCCGTGAACCTTTCACGGCCTGTTCGACCTCTGATGCCTTCTATGACGATGCTTGTGCCAGAATGTTTACAACTCTCACACTGTGATGCCCACCTTGCCTCGACTTGGTTGATCCGGGTCAGATGATGCGCCACAGATATGCAAATCAAGGACGAATTTCCGACAGCAAATGCTTTCAGGGCAAGGTTATAGCCCTCTTCATTCTTGTAAGCGACTGTAGCTCCTATCCACACGGAAGGATAGCGATTTAAAGAGCCTACAGAAACGAACATTTACAGAGGAAAGCAAATTAGTTCTATTTGGGTTGATCCTGTGGCGTTTAGAACTACACATCTTCATACAGCCTGCGGTTCAATTTTATAAACACTTTTACACGTTATCAACTTATATATGCGAATAGTATATAAACAAAATACAGTCGGACCTCTATTTAATGAACCTCTATTTTGCGAACTTTTCCTTGGAACCAAGAACATTTTGCTAATTTCTTCGTAAAATAACCTTGTGAGGTATACACAAGATTCGATTCACAAGAATCGAACTTTTGTGTGAATGAATTAATGAATCTGCTTGAGATATGCTAATTTCGGCATGCGCGCTTAGTATAAATACCATGCATCGTCATTAATAAACAAGGTTGTTAAGGTTGATAGATAAGCGAGTTAAGGGAACTACGAGGAAAGCAGCTCCAGGTGCTATCCTGCGCTAGTGCTTAGGGGGCCCAAAGTTTACGTGGCAGTACTGCTGGTTTGACTCTCTGCTGGTTTGTGAGTATTTGCAAGGTGTATTTCTATTGAATGTTAATATATATTCCGTACAAGTAATACGTATGCTTATTGCTGTAAAAGCAAATTCTATATGTGCAACGAATTCAATAAACATTATTTGAAGTTAAACTGTGTTTGTATCAAATTCATTTAGAGTGCCACTTCAAATTATATACACCCAAGTCTGGGTAGAAGTGGGCTATTTTCTCTATAACCTCCAAATAGCGAAGTGCATTCTCTATTTAACGAACTTTTTCTTGTGATCCAATATTTTTTTCTCTCCATATTTCTCTCCATATTTCTGAACATTTCAAACTTACTCTTTCTTTTAACACATTTAACACATTAACTTTCTTATAACACATTCCGACGTGGATTACAGTTTGAAGAAAATACGCCTGAAGGGGTTTTTGGTGCATTGCGAAGATGAGAGACGTATTACGAGAGAAAACACTTTTTCAAACAAAAAACTCAGTCAAAATTAACAGACTTTATCAGTAATTAAATTTAAGGATGCATGGGGTAATGTATGCTTAAAATTACTTGTTATAATAAAGGCGATAATGTCATTAAAATTCATTAATTTTAATATAATTTTTTTAAACTGAAAATTCCCGGAAAAATGTTTTGTTTTATTCTTGTTTTCCTTGCAGATTTCTGTTTGATGGGTAAGATATATAAAACAAATAAACATTAATTTACAAAATAAAGGTGGGATCAATTACTTTTAATAATAATATTTAGTGTTTATGAATTTAAAATCTGTTTTGTGTAGTTTAAAATATTTTAAAAGGTGAATCTCTATTTAACGAATTTTCCATATAACGAACTTTTTTTCAGGATTTAGCGACTTCGTTAAATAGAGGTCCGACTGTATTATCAAAAGTAATCGGACAGGTTTTAAAGGAAATAGTAGCATTAAGAGAGTTAGTAATTATTACGAGGAAGTATTTTGCTTCTGTGGTGGCGGCAATGCTTCGAGGAACACTCTCATACCATTTCGAGTGGGAATCGATAGGCATGGCTCGCTATGCGTCCTTTCAAAGCTGTTGTTGCCAGAGAAAAGAGCGATGACTATAATTCTACGCGATATACGAGGGTCATTTTTTAAGTAAGAACCATTTTGTAATGGAGTAAGAGGAACTTTAGTTATGAGCGTCAATTGTATCACAAACTAAAATATGAACATATTTTCACTTTTCAACATAGTCACCATTGACATTTGTCAAGTCGTCATTAAACATTTGCCAAGTCGTGTCACCAGCCTTTGGATCCCATCATCAAAGTACTCTGCCGCCTGACCGTTAAACCAGTTGGTAACAGTTTCTTTCAACATGTCATCATTTTCCAAGCGCTTTCCACCAGGAAATTCCTTAAGTTTTGGAAACAGGTGAAAGTCTGATGGTGATAAGTCAGGGCTGTACGGTGGAGGATCCAGTAATTCCCAATGAAAATTGTCAAAATCGACGGCGGGGACTGCTCTCGGCCTCACGTTGCGGCAAGAACAAAGACGCAACTGGACAATTTTCATTGGGAATTACTGGATCATCCACCGTACAGCCCTGACTTAGCACCATCAGACTTTCACCTGGTTCCAAAACTTAAGGAATTTCTTGGTGGAGAGCGCTTGGAAAATGATGACATGTTGAAAGAAACTGTTACTAACTGGTTTAACGGTCAGGCGGCAGAGTTCTTTGATGATGGGATCCAAAAGCTGGTGATACGACTTGACAAATGTTTAAATGTTAATGGTGACTATGTTGAAAAGTGAAAAAATGTTCATATTTTAGTTTGTGATACAATTTACTTTCATAACTAAAGCTTCTCTTACTCCATTACAGAACGGTTCTTACTTAAAATATGACCCTCGTATTATACGCCCATTCCATAAGTGTACGTAAGATGAGACGTATGAGGGGTTTAATTATTTGATTTTTAATTGCATTATCTCAAGAAAACTTTTCCTTTCGGTACATATTAACATTCCTTTACTTCATTATCTCTGAACAGTGTAGGAAAAGATAAGTGACGATTTATGTAGTTAGAATTACTAGCTTCAATCACATAAATCTGTATTAACAATCTATCTAATACATAAAGTCTATCTAATCAAGTGAAAGTTAGGCTACTTAAAACATATAAAAGATAAAAAACAGAGTAGCATAAAAATCCCTGTAAATCTATTATTACTTTTTTTAATAAGTTTTATATTATGCAAAACCACGCGTCATTTTTAGCTTTAACTCTTAATACTAGCCTGTGAACAATTGGACATCCCCTATTCACAAGTTATGAAGAATTAAGTTAATTTCAATACGTATTCATTTTGAGATATTTCATTTATACCAATCAGTCTCTGTTGCCGATAATTCTATAATTCGGATTAATTATTCTTGGCTGTTTCGAGAAGTCACTTTTTGGAGCTTAACAATTAATGTGTTGGACATAAAATTTTATGTTGATTTACCGTCTTCTTCCACAAAACATTCCTGTTTTTTTCCCCTGCGTAACGCCATATTTTGAGTTAGCATCGTTTTGCCTTCTTTTTGTTAATAGATGGCAGCAGAGCAGTCTGAGATTGAACCCTCCGTAGCTCGTTACAATTTAATGACGGATTGTAAAGCGCTGTTGGGAGATTATGTAACAGGGTGGTCAAACTGCGGCTCTTTAATCACTCTACACGGATTTATTCACTTCCACGAAAATTCTTCCAGATAAAATATACTGCTGGCCATTAAAATTACAATACCATGAATGATGATACAAACGTCAAATTCGCATGAAAGGAAGAAGATGCTGGGATATGCAAATGATTAGCATTTAAGAGCAATCGAACGACGCAGCAGGGAGAAACGGCATCGCTAACACTGTATAAAAGGAAAGTTGCGCAGAGGGTTTCTCATTAGGAAATCGTATTTGAATGTTGGTTGTTTGGGAGAAGATCGTGTTATGCCTCGTATAAGAAGGAGAAATGGCTACCAGCACGTGTCGGAATTCGATAGCGGAATGATCGTGGCCTATCGAGAGTGCGGTTTATTGTTCCTCGATATTGCTACTCGCTTTGGTCGGAATTCAACGACTGTCATTCGAATGTGGAATCGATGGGTTCAGGTGGGTCATACTGAACGCCAAGGAGGCGTTCTCCAGATTTCTCCCCCATTGAAAACATCCGGTCATGGGTTGCTGACTGGGCCGTCACCACTCTCCAGCCACTACTATTGATCAAGTGTGGCATCAGGGGGGTGCATGACACAATGTTAAAAAATAAAAGTGTAAGAATCTTCCTTCCACAAGCCCTGTTTTGTTCCTCTGTATTCAAAATGTATGTAAATAAAATTTCAGACCAATCCGATAATATTAAGAGGTCGCTCAACATTTGTATTTTCAAAGAACATATAACTTATTGGAAGGTCGCCAGATGGCGCCACATAGCAAAGGAAATACTTATATTTCAATTTCATTCCATTACCAGACTTGTACATGAACTTTTGTTTCTTATTTCATTCTAAATTTTGATCCAGAAAGAAAGTTTCTCAGAAAAAGGAGGTGTTTATAATGTAAATTTACCAGGAAATTATATCTTTATATTATATCTAGCTATTTATTAATTTTTATTTGTTCATCTATCGGTGGTAATGCTTTTCTTTTGTTTTCAGTTTAGATATGGCTTCTACATCCAAAAACTTCAGAACAGGCTCTTAAAATTGGTTACTGGGTCACCGAAGTGTAAATTGTCTACAGCTGGACTTCCTAGAGGACTTGATGTACTTGAATTGGTCCAATTCCATCACTTGTATGGCAAAAATAAGCTTTCCATTTGTTATAAACAGACATGTGAAGCAGTTACCGAAATATGGCAAATGACTATAATACCCACTCAACGGATAGACTCGTCCATCAGGAAACTTAAAAAACTATATGAAGAATATCTAGGCCTAAAAAAGAATAAAAATGGAAATTCAGGAAAAGATAGACTTAAAGAAAACATTTTGAAAGCTAAATTAGAAAAGTTATTTGATATATCTACCAAGGATGTCATCAGCCAAATAAGCAACAAAAACAGAGAATTCTTTCAAAAGCAGAAAGATGTTTTTTGTTGTTCTATGAGTGGAATTGACAATGAAAACTACACAAAAAGAAATAAGAAACAGAAAACGGGAAGATAATAAAGTGTTAACGAAAGAACGATATAGAGAAAGAGAAGCAAAATTACGAATTTGGGTAGAAAAAATCATGTCAGAATTATCAGACTCTGAAACTTCACATTCGATAGAATTTGAAAGTGAAGAAGAGTACCTGCCACTGTCATATACGTACATCCCAATCCGATCTCAATTCTACAACTACAGTTTCCGAAGCTGCTGAAAAGAAATATGTAAAAAATATATTTAAGTCTCTTGAAGTTGTAGTTGCACTAGATCGTGTTAATATTTCTGATCGGAAAGCTATATTCGTGGTTGGAGCTGTTGCACGTGCACTTGGGAACGATATTTCTCCAAAAACCCTTTCTCGAAGCTCAATAAGGAGACATAGAAGAAAAGGGAAGCAAGAAACTGCAGAAACAGAAAAAAATTCTCTAGATGAACCTCTTTTATTACACTGGGATGGTAAAATGTACCAGATATTGATGGATCAAAAACAAAAGTTGTTTCAGGAAATGGTCAAGAGAAGCTCCTTGGTATTCCGAAGATTGAAAGAGGAACTGGAGAACTACAAGCAAAAGCATGTATTGAGACAGTTCAGAAATGGAATATTATATCTCAAATTAAAGGACTGGTGTTCGATACCACAGCCTCTAATACCGGTTTACAGAAAGGTGCATGCATCAGAATTCAAAAATATTTAGGGACAGATCTTGTTTGGATTGCATGTCGTCACCATATAATGGAGAATGTACTATCCAGTGTGTTTTCTGTTATATTAGGCCCATCGGAAGATCCAGAAACTGCAATATTTAAGCGTTTTAAGAATGTATGGCCGGAAATAGATAAACCTGCTTATAATCTAGCAAATAAGGAACTATTTGACAATGTAAACTTTACTAAACTGAGAGAATATATGTTAACATTTCTACCAAAAGCACTTAAATCTCCAACTATAAGGGATGACTGTAAAGAGTTTATGCAATTATCATTAATTTTTCTTGGAGGCGATAATAATAATCAGTCGTTTCGAGCTCCTGAACCCACACATCAAGCTCGATGGATGGCTAAAGGTATTTATGCACTAAAAATATTCCTTTTTCGAGAACAATTTAAGTTGTCATCTGAAGAATCTGGTAAGATTACAGAATTGTGAGCCTTTTTCTGAGCCTAATATATATTAAATATTGGAATGAAGCACCGCATGCTATTAAGGCCCCTTACAATGATATTCAGTTAATAAATGACCTGAAGAAATATCCAAATCCTTCTGTAGCAAATATAGCATTATCGCCATTTTCCAGACACCTATGGTATTTATCTGAGCATTTAGTAGCATTAGCTTTTTTTTATAACAGAGTCAGCGTTAACACAAAAATGAAAATGATACAAAATCTTGATCGTCCACCAAAACCTACCCGTGATTATCTACTGGAACTAAAAAATGAAGAACAAACTGTAAAGATTGAAGAACTTGTGACTGAAAATACAAAACAATTATTTGATGCCATGGTTAAAGGAGGTAAAATTAAATCAGAAGCTTTCATAGAAAAATCACCATCTCAGTGGGAAAGTGATCCTTGCTTTTGTGACCTTCAAGAAAGGTGCTTAAAGATTAAAGTTGCAAATGACAATGCTGAAAGAGCTATAAGCCTAATACAAAAATATAATGAAACCCTTATAAAAGACGAAGAACAAAAACAATTCCTGCTTCGTCTAATAGCAAATCACCAAAAGGGCTTTCCCCCTACTTCCAAGAAATCTTTGTTAATCTGAACTTTTAAAGTTTGAGCTTGAGCGACCTGTAAATATTATTATTTTGGAGAGAAAAAATTGTGCGTATTATTTGAATGTAAAATAATAAAATAAACCTTGCGGAGCAATATATTTCAAAAGTTAATTTTTTTGGACCACACTAGTGTGGCATAGACTTGAAGCAGCATGGAATGACTTGCCCCTATCTGTCATCCAAGCCCAGTTCGACTCGATTCCTAACCGGGTTAGAGCCATTTTAGCTGCCAGAGGCGGCAGCCGTGTGTACTAATTTCGGACCCTGTATACCCCCGAATTACCTACAAATTTAATCGTTTTTTCTCCCTACTATGCTGTATACGTACAATAAGTAAAGTTTTGTTATTTGCTTTCCTTCCTAGTGTTGAAATTTTAATGACCAGCAGTGTGTAATCTTTTCTGTTTTCGCCTTTTCTAAGTATGTCGACCAGTGTCTTTCAATATTTCTGTGTCTACGCCTCCCCTTCAGATAATATTCTTCGTGTTAGCATATAGGGTGGGCCAGGAAAACCAAAAACATCAAGAGATGATCAATGAGGGAAACTTGTGACAGACTCTCTAGAAGAAGATCGTTAAGGACATGCGAGGAATTAGCAGAAGCTACAGGGATTTCACCAACCTCAGTATACCGTATTTGGATAGAAGTTCTGGAGAAAAGAAAATTTTGTGCTCGGGAGGGGGGGGGGGATTCACTGCTTGACTGAACAAAAACAGAAACGGCTTGACATTGCACTGTTGTTGAAACAACGATTTGGCGTTAAAGGACAGCAATTTTTGTCTTGTATAGTCGATATCGACGAAAAATGGATTAGGGATTTCGAACCTGAATTCAAATCAATATCAAACGAGTGGAAAAGTCCATCTTCTGCGATACCCAAAAAAATTTCAACGAGCCCAATCAAAAGTGAAGCAAATGATGATCTTTGCTTACGACCAGCGAGGAATCATCATGAATGATTAAGTTCCACGTGGTACAAGTGTGACTGCAGCGTATTATTGTGAATGGAGGCAAAAATTGCGTCGAAAGATGCTCAAAACCCGACGTGAATTGCATCGTGATGGGACACTTATCTTGTAAGATAACGCCCGGTCATACATGGTAAAGGTTGTGACTGATTTGCTGGCGAAATACAATTGGGTAGTGTTTCACACCTACCATACAGTCTGGACATGAGTCCACCTGACTTCGAACTTTTTTTCCAAGTTGAAAGAACCTTTGAGCGATTAACACTTTCCACTTTATAAGAATTTGCTTCAGCCGTGGAATTGACAAATAAAGATCTTGCACAAAGTTAAAGGGAATTCGCCTACATTCCTCGTACAGAACAGTCTTGAGCTCAGGTAGTGTGTGTGGAAGAGAAAACTGAGCACGGAATTTGTTCTCTAAAAATGCTGAAATGCTCCAAGATGTTGAGATCAGGGGAGTGCGGACACCACATGAGATTTTCCATTTCATCGTTATGCTCAATTAACCATGTATGACCACAGCGAGCCGTGTGAACAGAGGTATTGTCATCTTGGAGCACAACAAGTTCTCCAGGAAACAAGTCTGAAGCATAGGATGGAAATGATCTGCTAGAATTCTACGATAATGCTTGATTGCGATCTTCCCCCTCAACTCTAAGAGTGGCCCCAAGTCACGCCCCGATATCGCACCCCATACCATACCAGAGCCCCCTCCATGCTTCACGGTAGGAACCAGACAGTCAACATGAAATGCTTCTGCCGGTGTTCGCCAGACGAACACACGTCCGGTGGTCCCAAATAATGTAAATGAGGATTCGTCAGACCAGATGACATGTTCCCTTTGCTGTTGTGTCCAGTTTTGGAGGTCTAGGCTTAATAGTATTCCGAGGCGACACTAATGGCTTTAGAATAGCCACTCTGCCATACATGGTTGCAGCATGCATCTCCCGTTGAATAGTTTTTGTGGATACGGGGTTCTGGAGATGGGTGTTCATCTCGGAGGTTATCTGCGACAGTGTAGTCTTACGTTTTCGGGCTACTATCCTCTTCAACACCCATCTATCCCTGTCGGTCAGCTTCGAATTTCTCTCACTATTCTGCTTGTCAGAGGACACCTTTCCCAGGTTTGTGTAGGTTGTAATAACCCTTGACACAGAGGCTCTTGAAACACCCACAAGGTTGCCTGTTCTCGACGCGGACGCTCCAGCTAGGCGAGCTCAAATAATCATGCCTCTTCGCACGTCGAACAGGTAGGACATAAAGGAGCTTTGCTAGGAACATAAATTTATCATTCAACTGTCACATCGGCAAATGCTCTACTGATACCTTCCCTTTCGCCGCCACTAGATGGCAGACTGTTGCGACACCTGGCGAGGTGGTATTGGATGGTCGAAGTACGACACATTTCAAAATGGGCGTTCCTATTATGTTTTATATAAATATTATTTTGTTCGTCCATTTTTTTTACAAACCCTCCGCGACCCACAGGTTGATGTGACACTGATGTAAACATTCCCAAACTGATCATAGCTCTGTTTACTACACTGTTGACTATCCCTGTTATATAAGTTTATTTCCATTTATCGTCTTAAATTGGTGACTTATTGAAGGATCAAATGAGAGAGAGAGTAAAAGTTTATACCTCGCGGTTGTATCCAGTGGTCTTGTATATTCTGAACTTTACCAAGGTGGCTAAAATACCTCACGACCAAATCGATGTCATCAATAGCCGTATATCCCAGTGGCTGAATGAAATTGACGCAGTTTTGGAACAAACTATGAAGCTGATGAATGGTCACTTCATGCCGCAACTCTCTGGACACCGAGATCTTTAAATTGGACTTGATCCTGATCCTTGGAGGAGTTTTCTTGAGCAAGTTGAATCGTTTGCTGCAAATCGTTTTTTCCGAGTTTTTCCAAAGCAGGGGAGGAGGTGCTGTAGTCGGTATATGATGAATGTTGAATTCTGTGTTTTCGTTTCCAAAATCGAATGACAGGTCGAACATAAAGCAGTCGACTATTGAACTGACGTCTGCGTTAACTTTAGTTGAATTTTCTGTTAATTTTCTCTTCTTGGGAGGCAGCTGTGAAAATCGGGAGAACGATAATGATAAAAGAAAATTCATGTCTATCTAGGAAATGAATTTGGATGTAGGGCAATTTTATGGTACGAGAATACATGTTTCAAACAGTGCTTTGCATAAAACAATGCAACGCATTTAATAAAGAGTCCAGATGTATGTTAATAACAATGTAAAAATATAAACAAAGACAATTTGTTTATTATCCCGGCAAAACGTATTGTTGAGTGTACATTTTTAAAATTGTAAAATATGTTTATACAAATTAGTATCTATCTCCGACAGTAAGATTTTTTACATGAGCATCGGTTTTTTGGAGGAACGTTTCATAAAGGGGGTAAAAGACAATTTGGTGAGATTTTTGCTCTATTCTGTTTTCTCCATTTTGTTTTTAGTAAACCTAACTACCGATCAAGTGGAACTTGATAGTTTCATCTTTAATTGGCTGAATTCAACCAATATATTAAATTTATATTCCTCTTTTCATTATATTTCTTTTCTATTCTGTTTTATTTCGTTTTTTATATCTTTGGCTAGAAAAAGGACACCCTTTTAAATGTGGTGATGTTTCAGGTAGTAAAAATAATAAGGATACAAGATTTTGGAAATGACTCAGTCACTTCCATCATGGAGTTTTAGTTCTCAGGTGAGTTTGATTTTTATAATTCCTGTTATAATACTATGAAAGTGCAGTTGAATTAATCTAACTGCATATATCATTGGATACATGCTAGGAGTATTTTAAAATCTATCAAACTACCATTTGACATCTTTTTGGGGTTTTACTTCACTTAATAATCAAAGCATGCATAAACTAAGTTTTAACATTTGCCAGACTTTAGCAGATATTGTAAAAGTAAAGTGTGTAAAACAAACACACACACACACACACGCAGAGAGAGAGAGAAGCGGCAGTTATAATCGGGTAATAAGGGTTAGTTAGTCAGAATTACAGCTCTTTGTTTTTCTGTTTAGGAGACTACAGGTAATGAAGTAAAATCATTTTACAACGCAAATTGAAGGTATTTTAAAACCTGGTGTTGTTAGAAACTGCCGATTCTCTCCTTAGCTATAGAAAAAGTATTGTTTTCTTCGAAGATCTGATTAACAATCCGTTTAAAAGGGCAACATCATCTAATAAAGCCAACCCGGGGGATTACGCACTCGTACGAAAGGAAGTTTGTCTCTTTGGTGTGGGGAGATGAGCAACATTTAAGCAGCGTGTTCTTTCGTTGTGTGAAAGGGAAGCAAAAGCAACGTTTCATCTGAAGCATGTCTTCCCGATGTGAAAACCCGCCTGAGAATTTGTCTCTCGATTCTCAAACTCCGACGAAAAAAGGTTCTCGCCTTTTGAGGTCTGAAGAAGTGAACTTAATAGGCCTATAAAGCAAGACTTAGTATAAAAATCTTTATGAACTTCAGGCTATAGCTTACGAACATGAGCTAATTCACGCTGAAACAACTCATGTCCCGAGTCCCTTGGAATACCAATTATTCTGTTTTCTATCCCTACAGTTATTTAAAAAATTTTACCATCGTTCTACTACTAATTGTTAAGATATTTATTAATCATCAGTGATACCAAATAACAGCAATATTAAGGGGACAGTGGACTTTCAAAATTGTTAAATTTGTCGAAAAATTCGATTGTTTTATTTTATTGAATTTTGAAACTACGGACGAGTAGGAATGTGTTGCAAAAAGAATTTTTAATTTCTGTGATTACTTTCCTAGTTATAGGCATTTGTATTTAATTTAGATATTATGTGGTTATTAATAGCAATAACTTTAAAATGTGTTTTTCTCAAAATAAAAATTTTCATGTCATACGAATATTCAAACTGTTCCGGGCGAATTTATAGTTATCGTATTGATTTGAAATTTAAGCTTTATATACTTAACTGTATATCAAATAAATCTTATTGAAAACAATTATACTTCGTAGCTCAGAATTTCTAATTTCGAAAAAGAAAAGAAAACATTGGAAAATTTTACTGTGTATCTTATAGGTGTACTATCATCATGCCAGAAATGGTGTAAAATAAATGAAAATAGCCGGTAGCTATATATTGTTGAAATTATTATTTGAAGTTGAATTTTTTATTTATTTATCCAAATGAAACCATTATTTTCGGATAGATTTGATTTTGCTCCAAACTATTTTTTCCATGTTTTTATTAACTCGCTTTCTTGTTTGTTTGTTTGTGTGTGTATTTGTGTGTTTGTCTAGTACAAATCTTGCAATCGATTTTTAACTAACTTCCCGACTAGCTAGACATTTGAAACTTTTAGAATAGATCAGAACACGATGAAAATGCATTTTTTTGATATTTTTAGCCATCTTTAAGCAGAATTGAATTAATTTTCAGTTATTTTCAGTTAATTTTGTTTTGTAGACTGGTACAGCCATCTATGGGCCGGAACGGGAACGAAAAGTTAAACGCAAGTTAACTTCCAATTAACTTCATTTTCTTTCAAGTTGATGGGATAATTCATCAAAAAATTTTTAAAAAGTATTTATTAATACATAGAATTGTCAAGTTTATATGATTCAACAGAAAATTTAAAAACATGGTATATTAAAAGTTCTTTTTATCTTGTAATTATTGTCATTCCGGTTATTTATCCAACCCGGAGCAATTCCTTTGTTCTGTGACGTCACGCATGTATCGTGTGGGTTCTCACGACCTGCGAAGAGCCCCACCACAGCTGCAAGATTAAAAACACCTCCATGCGTTCCCACTGCATTCTGAAATTCTGTGGGTGATTAAAAGACTATCTCGTACGGTTTCACCGCTGAATTCTAACATTCCTGGTTTCTGCGGGCTAATCCCACAAGTTTCATCTTTACCGACAGATCTGGGATCAGCCGCTATTCCCCTCGTAAAGATGTCGCTTCAGGGTCGCCATTCAGAATATGCTGACGTTATAGAAGCGATACGTTCCCCTAAAAATGTCACCAGGATCCTGGACAGTCATCATGCACGAAATCCCTCGATCCCCCCTCTGGGAATCCCACAATTTCTAAGAACACGGCCGCCACCGGCGAAGACTTCAAGCAGAGTATATATGCGAGCCCCTGTAACATATGGGTCAGAGAGGCCGGGTAGATTTCTGCTCCCCAAAGACTGAGTTTGCCGCTATTAAAATCTTTTGCACCAGTCTGCTGATGCTGTAACCTGCTCGAACCAACCTCTTATTACGTTTTGCTGTAAATCGTTTTTTGTCACTTCTGGCCTGCTATTTTTACACCACTCGGATACCATGCCAGTTGGACACGCTCGCCAAGAGATGGCGCTGTGAGCACTGAAAATGTAAAAGACAGTAGATGTAGTAAGATCGAAAAAGCATAGCGATCATGTTCTAACGTTATGATGATAAAGTGTCATTTTATTATTAAATGAGTCTCCCAATTTAAAAGGGTGGCACGTTCATGCGACAAAGTAGGTCATGGTTCTTAAGGAAGTGGACATTTATGACTAAAAGGTGTTTAAATTGGAAGACAACAGTTGTCAATGGTTAACTCATCCCATTGTAAATTTATTGCACACAAAATTAAAATAAAGAACTAGCGTATAGTTACTTACGCAGTGATCGTCACTGTCTATCAGCTTCATCTCACGAAATTTCTTTATCAGGCTATTTGTCAATCGCATGGCATTTTTAAAAGTTAACATTCTCTTCCTCTTTTTTTCTTTCTTCTTATATATCAGGGAAAAATGTGCTACAGGAGTCATTTCCACCGGATGTACAGCATATAAATCTGTAAACTGTAAAATAAAGCAGCTCTAAATATTTTAAAGGTATGGTAAAATTAAAGAAGTGGATACCCCTTGTCGAGGTTTGGTGCAGTTTTCAAAATTTGTCAAATTCACACTAAAAGACTACGGTTATTGCAGAGAAGCTCATATGCAGGAAGATGTTGAAATCATTACAGGAAAGGGCTCTTGTAGAGTGGGTACCCCTTTTGACGTGGGTGATAAATGGGGCGAAGTTATTGCTATCTTATCTATACATATAAAACAGTTCCGTAACTGACTCACTGACTGACATACAACGCACAGACCAAACCGCTGGACCTAAAGGGCTGAAATTTTGCATGGCGATTCTTCTTATGGTGTAGGGGTGCAATAAGAAAGATTTTTCAAAAATTCTTCTTAGATTTTTTAAAAATTAAATTTTTAAGCTGTTTTAGAGACTTTTTTTAAGTTTACATTTAAAATAATAATCCGAGGGTTATAAAATTTATATCATGAGAAAGATTATAAAAATTCCTTTAAAATGAAATCTTTTTCGAATTTTTACCTCCATTTTCTGAGTTTTGGTGAATTTTTAAAGATTCATTTTTAGAATTTAATTTATTAAATGCTGATCACGTGATTTCTTTTTCAGGTACTTTAAATAAATTTATCGTCACGTGCATAACAACTAAATAAAAAAAATATTTTTTTTCCTTCCTAATGCGGCAAACGATTGGACATTATCCAAAAAAATATTAAAATACAGTAAAAGAAATGTTCTACAAACTGTACTATATTCTTTAGTATTCTTTACATTAGTTTTAATTTGAATATTTTCATCTACATTATTTTATCTATAAAATTATCCTCTACGATTTTCTTATAAATATACGTATATATATATATATATATATATTACATCAATTGTATACATTGATCGTCGTATTTATAATATATATATATATATATATATATATATATATATATATATATATATATATATTGGCATGAATTGCATACATTGACCGTTGTATTTAATTTGAATGTACTCCGTAGCGAAGTACGGGTTTTCAGCTAGTCCATTTATAAGACTGTGAGCAAAACATACGAGGAGCATTCAGAAAGTAAGAATCAATTGCTGATAATACTGCATTCTAAAATTCTCTTCAATTATAGACCCTGCTCAGATTACGCTATTGCAACGAGGTCGCTGTTATTTGTTTCCTGAACATTTGGTGTAAATTATATTGTTCGATAAAGTTTTATCACTTTGCTGTGTTAGTTTAAGGGGGCACAGTACCTTGAAGCTAGACTAAATGACTATAAATATGGTCTAATTCTAACCGCAAAAACTCAAATAATATTAGAAAAAGAAATTTTCTTTCTTTATACATATAAAGTACATATCTTTAAATATGTCATATATAAAAATGGAAATTAAAAATCTATAAATAATTTTCCAACTAGCAGTTTAGCATTTTATACGATTTACTGCTTACTGAGTTTGTGTGCAGCATTACTTTTAAACTATCAATAGGAAACTGATAAAACTACACTCATATGTATATTTCCTGGTACTCTACATTTTAAAAGAAGAAAAATGTTTATCTCTGGAATACTTTTTTTATGTGGGAAAATTTTGCAAATGATTATGATAATTTTTGAAGCTTTTCAATTTTATGCTCAATTTTTCTCTCTATTCTAAAAAAAAGTAGCTGGCGCCGCCGCCGCTGTCAAAAGCTTGTCACGCTATCTCCTCCGAAACCGCAATAGATGCAGAAAAATGCGGGGAAGAAAGTAAGACATGTCTCATCTTCGTCAGACTTTTTTAGGCGAAGTTTTTTTTAATTTTATGTTTTGTGGAAAAATATTGACTTTTTCATGTTCAGATTACGATAACTCGCCGAAAATTAATCGTAGAATTTTGATCTTTTTACAATCTAAGACTACAGACATTTCTCCTTCAAACAAGACCTCATTTGTTTAAAAATAATTTAAAACAGACTAATGTTTTCATCAAAATATTAAACCCACTTTTTCGAGAAATATCGTCAGATATGTGGATGTAATATCGATGCTCCTCGAGTTTTTATCTTACAAAGAAAATATTTACATCATCTGGAAGATGAAATCTTTTTCATTCATATAAACCTCATTTCAAGTCTCTATCTTAAAATTTCGATTTTTAATTTAATTTTAAAGCTGAAACAGTGCTGCAGTGATTCCCCTTCAACAGTAAATGGATAGAAGCTGTTGCGTTGCCCGAGAATCACCCCTATGTATCTCTCTATTAGCAACTTATTCCTTTAACTTGCTGTGCCATGATTGGCGCTGTGCTTGAGCGCGCTGCTCGTATGCGATAGTCCCCGTTCGATCCCGGTGGACGATCATTTTTACTAATTATTCTAAATATTTGAATTTTATTCTTTTAATTCTTATTATATTTTTTATTTTACTTATCTGAAGAGGACTTAATTTTTATTTTACTGCGAAGCCCCTAGTAATTTAAATAATACTATTTATTAAAATTTATTTGGTTTTACACAACAGATAAATATATTACAAGTGTAATCTGACCATTAACTATTTTTTGTAAGCATATATGTCAATGTTATGATGCGCACAGCACTTTAGGATTTTTAATCACCAGTTAATCATATAAAATTCTAAACTGCTAATTTGAAAATTATTGATAGATTTATAATTACCATTTTTATAGGACACTAGGGGCTTCGCCCCTAGGCTCGCTCCTCTGTTATGGCTAATAGCGAGATACATAGGAGTGGTTCTCGGGCAATGTAACAGGTTCCATCCATTTACTGTTGTCACCCTTAATGCGAAGGGCGTTTCATCACTGTTGAATTATCAGCTTTAAAATTCAATTAAAAATCGAAAATTTAAGATATAGACTTGAAATGAGGTTTATATGAATGAGAAAGCTTACAACTTCCAGATGATGTAAATATTTTCTTTGTAAGATAAAAACTCGAGGAGCATCGATATTACATCCACATATCTGACGATATTTCTCGAAAAAGTGGGTTTAATATTTTGATGAAAACATTAGTCTGTTTTAAATTATTTTTAAACAAATGAGTTCCAGTTTGAAAGAGAAATGCCTGTAGTCTTAGATTGTAAAAAAGATCAAAATTCTACGATCATTTTTTAATGAGTTATCGCAATCTGAAGATGAAAAAGTCAATATTTTCCCACAAAACATAAAATAAAAAACAAACTTAAAGTCCGACGAAAATGAGACATGTCTTCCTTTGGTCCCAGCATTTTTCTGCATCCATTGGTATTGCTCTCGACCCCATACCCCCAGCGGTTTCGGAGGAGATAGCGTGACAAGCTTTTGACAGCGGCAAGCGGGAGTTACTTTTTCTTAGAATAGAGAGATGAATGAAGAATGCATAACTATTTCACCCTCGAGTCTCCTTTTGACTTCATTAGGTGGTTACGATAACACTATCTTTCTTTTTGAAGAATATTTCTTTCTTGAAGAAATAGCATTGTCGCTTGTTCATCTCTTGGCAAATCCCAAATAATGAAGTGCATTGCACTAACAAAGGAATAAGCTAAAAGGGTGCCAAAAATTCAAAAAAGCTGGTATGAAAACATATATCTCCAAGAAATAAGCAAAAATGCGCCTATTTGGAGCCGAAATTTATTAGTATCGCTATAACGGAAAAGGACCAAGAGCTCTACAGTGCACCAGACTTGTGGCAACCCTATCAATGATACAGTGATAGATACTGCAGACTCAGATTACATAGATAGGTAAGGTAGCATATTCAATTGCCCCAAATCCGCCATGCATTCCGGCCAACATAAAATCTTCAACCATCAAAAAGAAAAAAAAATGTAGCAACCCTAAATGTCATGTAATCAGTTACCGTACGTTAAGTCTAATTTGTCTATCGTTGAAGATAATGACATCTTTTTCAACTCGTCTACTATGTGGTGAAACGTATCATAAATCAGTAATTGCTCTACGTGCGTTATACAGTAATACCCCGAAGTTATACGATAGGTGGGACCGACGAAAGATCGCGTAAGTCGGGGTACAACTTTGCATATAAATACCTAACCTCCTTTTTGGTTTTTACGGAAAATCCAGTCGACCATAAAAGTTGGCGCAAATCCGCCAAACTTCCCGACCGCTTCCGCCGCCAATCATTTTAGTGGCATAAAACCTGCAATTGCACGCAAAATAGAAACAAATATGTCTTCTTCTTTGTGAAGACGACGCCACATGAATTCAGCCATATAAGAATCTAAGTGGTGTCGTGCTGTCCCACGTTGTCTGTTGTTCCGCCACTTGTCCGAACCCCACAATCGCTCAATGTTTTGTGTATGTACGCCGGTATCCGGATCTACAAAGTTTATACTTATGATTAACTTTGAAATGTTCGAAATTCGCAGCTCTTAATTCGTCGGTTTTATAAGCTTTCCTTGAGTCCGAGTATATTGTAGAACCTACTTCGATGTTACCTTTTATCGCCTGCATAAGCGTTATTGCCTTCCTATCTGGAACTTTTACGATTAAACACTCGCTGGTCTCCTTGCAAATGTCTCCAAACAACCATTGCTCGGGGATTATTCTCCCTGCATGTTTTTTTTACGCTTTGAGAAAAGGCTCTCATCAATTTCGACAGTGAGGTTGGCCCCTCCGATTTTTTTCTTTGGACTTGTTAAAAGACTCTGTGTATTCTCTTAAGTAATTTTCCCAATCGACAGCAGTCTTGTCACTCAACTCTAATTCTTCCTTTCTCCATTCAATAGTAGTCAATTCTCTGAGCAAGATATAAATAAAACTTAGTGTAGTCACAAATGAAATGGTTGAACTCTCGAACCGTGTATCTTTCCAAATGGATATTCGCTTCTGACAAGTCTTAATATTATAACTCCATTGAATCTGTGTTTTTAAATAAAGCGCCATATCGTGGCCATTAACGCTATTTTTGGATGACGGTAAGATTCCATAACTTTGAAAGAATTCTACTGTTTCTTGTTCTGTAGTTGGTAAATCCCAAATTTTAAACATTTTTTACAACGCAGAGCTACAACAAGACTTAAAACAGCGACAGCTTTACTCCAAGAACTAGAAGATCTTATGAAGGTCACATTGAATCACGTGTACCAGGTTTTACCATTATTGACTAAAAATTGCCTCGTGGCGCTATTGCCTTCATTTGGCAAAAATGGTTCGACTGGATTTTCCGTACGTACCAATTTTTTCTAATTGGGACCAAGAACTTACAAAAACATCAATTTAAAAAGACAAATTGTATTAAAATTAAAATATTGTATTACATATTAATATAATATTTATGTACAAAATATTTAAAAAATTATGTTGATGGTTTTAAACGATGCAATAAAATAGTCTACCGTATTAATTCCTTTTTTTTCATGAAGAATTTCTTCGGCACAAGTATGATATCTCCCCCCCCCCCCCAAGAGATTTCTCGCCAAATCTGGCGCCCTTTGTTTTGGTAATAGTGTGTTGTTAAATAGCGCAAATTGCAAAAAAATTATGTGTTTTTTGTGCTTTTCTGTGGTTGTACAGTAAAAAAAATGCGTATTTTTGGGACTTTCCGGAATTTTCCGTTTCAAAGACACGCTTTCTGCTTGGCGACAAAAAAAAAATCGCAAAATCGCCATTTGGGAGGGGGGGGGGGTTATATCATACTAGTTCCCGGTACAAGTATGATATCTCCCCTCCCAAGAGATTTCTCGCCAAATATGGCTCCCTTTGTTTTAGTAGTAGTGTGTTGTTAAAGAGCGCGAATTGCAAAAAATGTGGGTCAGAGATGAGGATTAAAGTTAAAAGTTCTTTTACTGATGGTTTTACGTTTGTTTGTATGAAAGTTATTTGGGGGAAGCAATGTAACACTGAGAAATCTATTCACACGAATACAACTGAAAGTACGGGGAGGCACGTAAAAGCAACGTTGCCTACCTACAATCTGTTGGCGCCCTTTTTAGCGCGATTCTGCGCCATTTGGCGAATTGGCTGCTCGCCAAGCTTTTGCTTGGGAGTTACCGAAAATGGTAGAAAAATGAATGTGATTAAAAAATGTGGACGGATGTCTTGGTGCGTTCCACAGTTGTATCCAATAATGAAGTTTTTTGTAGTGTTCTGTTTCGAGGTGTTGACGAATTTAATAAATGTTTGTTAGTAGAATTACAGTCTGCTTATTATCGATTATAAAATTTAAAAACTAACGTCAACACAATCGTAAGGCATATTTTAAATTCTACCTAGCGATGTACATGTTTCAGAAATCATGTCTAGCGGCAAATGTAGATTGTTTTAATTAATTTATTGAAATCGTTTCGGGGATTAACTGGGAGGAGTGCAAAAATTCTATTGCCAACATGTATTATTTCCTATTGTATTTGTGCTTTAATTTATGTTTAATCAAGAAATATATATTTAAACAAGATGTATTTTATGTTTATTTAAATTAATTATTATTAGTTGCACTATACTGACTTTTTTTTCGCAGGGGGTTGGGGGGGCGGCAGTCCCCCCCACCTAACAAATTTCTTATTACTTTTCAGCTTTTATTTTTTACATTTATGTGTTTTTTGTGCTTTTCTGTGGTTGTACAGTATAAAAAATGCGTAATTTTGGGACTTTCCGGAATTTCCCGTTTCAAAGACACGCGTTCTGCTTGGCGACAGAAAAAATCGCCAAAATCGCCATTGGGGGGGGGGTATATCATACTAGTTCCATTTCTTCATAGAAGACAAACATTTTAAAAATTACCTGCTTTGTAGTGATCACGTGATCGTTATTAGATTCTATATTGTCTAAAATTCAAAACCCTTTCTCTATTGCTATGAGACCATCTGTCAAGTTTATAAACATTCTGTCAAAATAAACATTCTGTCTGGAGATTTTTTAGGCTGATACGACATGTTAAACCTAGAATATTTTGGCAAGGACTGGCGATTTAGTTTGGTATTATGCCATCATGGACTTGAATGTACGATTTTATAGATCCCCAATTCTGAAAAAAATTGCATAAGTAATAATTTTTTTTACAGTAAACATAATGTACGATGTCTAAAATATAAGCGTATTGATCAAGTACCTGGTCTGCTAAAGTGAAGAAGTGAGTACCACTTGGCACGGTTTGGCGAAGTTTTCAAAATTCGCTAAAATCACACTAAAAAACGACTGTAATGGCACAGCAGACAACAAAATGACGTGCATATAAAGAATATACAGTCAGTTTTAGGCAATTTAAATAGCATAAATAGGTGTAGCTTTGTCAGACGGACCTCCCTGCCAAGTTTGGCGATTTTGTGTATGGCGTGGAAACCATGCGATTTTGGCGAGATTTTTTTTTCTTTTAAATTTAGTCATGTGCTGTTTTGGCAGTAATGAGATTGATAGTTTAAACTTAATAATAAATAATGAGATTTATAATTTTGATTGTTTTTAAAAATTTTTAAACATTAGCGCGGAGTTGAATATGTTTTGTATATATATTTTTTTTTGCTTTTCTGCTGTGGTTTTTTTCGCGCATGTGTTATTGCTATTTTGTAATGTAGAAAATTTATTTGCTAACTGAGGTTAGATGGGGATTTCTGTAATGTTTTTGGAAGTTTAATACAGCCAGAGGTAAGTTTGTTTTCAACTTATTTGTTATTTCTTGGTCGCTATAGATGTTTTTGTTTACATTCAGCACTTTAAGCCTAACAGCTGTGCGGAATTGGGAAAAGTTGGCGCCAAAAATTTTTCGCGCTAACTTTTCGCCAAGTGCGTCTGATAAAGCTGTTCCGCAAACTAGAACACGAAAACAAGCATTCATAAAAAAACCCCTCATCAGTCGAAGGTTAACTGTCGGTTGACAGTAATAAACACTTTACATCTATGTCAATGAAGATAAATCCGTTAAATACAAACCTATTATATGTTCTGCAGTCAATCTTACAAATGGATAAGATAACTATAACTTCGCTGCATTGACTGCCCACGTCAAAAGAGGTACCCACTTCTTTACATGAGCCCTTTTCTGTAATGATTTCAACATCTTCCTCCGGAACAGATGTGTCAGACGCACCTCCCTTGGCGACAAGTTGGCGCAAAAAGTATTTGTCGCCAACTTGTCACCAAGGGGGTTTCCGCAGACATGTTAGGCTTAAAGAGCGAAATGTAAACAAAATATGGAACAGTAGTAAACGAAATAAATTGGAAAACAAACTTACTGCTGGCTTTATTAAACTCGTAGGCGCACACGGGATCTTAAAAACACATAAATACAAAATATAAAAGCTTAAAAATCTACATCTAATAGTATCCAAAATACGTCATTGATATTTCGCAACAACATGGCCGCCATATTATATCACGTAAACAAACGCATACGACTAGCCGTTCAAACTGGGTTGCCACAAAATAACAAAATCTAGCCAAAATCGCATGGTTACCACACCAAACACAAAATCGCCAAACTTGGCAGGAAGGTGCGTATAACACATCTGTAACCCCACGGAATGGATATAATAGTTGTATGTTATGAAATAAAATAGAAATTATTACAAAAGCAAACTAATTACGGATGTCAATAAATATAGCTAAACATTTTTGTTACCTTTATATTTTAACGGAAAATACCTTGCCGTTGATAGACTAATAAATAATCGTAGATTACCATTGAACTATTTTTAAATAACACCAGATTAGTATAGAAAGGAAAAATATATCTAACACCTTTTTATTTTCTTAATGGAGTAACGAAATTATGACAAAAGGTATACGTACATTATTTTTAACACGGTAATCTTAAAGTAATTAGTGTACATCATACCTGGTCTTCAGTTATACAGGATGCAGATTCAAAATAATGTTCCTGGACAACGGAGAAAACGCTAGAGGGAAAACCAGTTTTACCCCAACCGCTTCTATTAGTATCTGTTTAATTTCGAATATGATTTGTTGCTATAAAATAAAAAAAAAATATTTTAAGGAAATCACTGTTAATTAATTACCTTAAAAATGTATATCAAAGTATGACGTATCATGAATAATTTTTTATCATCTATATGTGATTGCTCGAGTAGTTAAATCAGGTCTGTGTTAAAATTTGACAATAATAAAATGGCAATAAACCCACATAGGTATATAATCTGTATGTGAGTTTCAATAGCCGAGATGGCTTTTTTTTCCCGCTGAGCATGCAAACATACTAAGGCAAGCAATGGCAAGCAAAATAGCACAAATTCTAGTTGGTAACAGTGCCATTTTGCCCGTTGTTTATCGCGTGAGTGGCTGGTTTCTCCACTTCTGATGACGAAAGCCATATCGTCTTCTGGAATTCACGAGACGAGTGTCTTTATGTAATTTATTGAGAATGATTAAAGTTTTTTTTTCCTTTTTATTGTATAAGGCGAAATGTCGCAACGTCACTGGCTACGTCAGTTTTCGTCTACTATAGATCAAGTGATTATCGGGTGGCAGAAAACAGAAGCCGTTCCTATGCGTTTGCATGTGTTTTTGGACGATACCTTCATTTTGAGTTAAATAATTTAAGTTTATTTATAAAATTCCTCATATTAGTTGTATGTAACAGGTATTTTAACACTTTTATTTCAATATTTCGCAAGGTTTAAGAGAATATAATCATTCTTTCGTCGAGAATGATTATCATTATGTTGAGATATGTATAGATATCAGGATAAGTTACTTCAGGCCAGCGTCTTGTATCGTAAGTCCAGTCTTCCTCTGTCAATAAATACGGGTCACATACTGAATAAACTTTTCAGGGATGTACCCGAATGTTTAATTTAGTGATATACCTTTGTTTAGATACCGTATCTAAAGACTTTGCGTAATCTGAGAGCATTTTATTCGACAAGCTGTAAGAATGCTCATTGAACGCCATGCTAAATTATGCAATTTTTTGCCACTCCTCGCCAAACAAGAAGTAAAATCTGCAACAGTTGAGATGTGACATGCTGCGAGACATTGCCCTATTGAAATATATGTAACCAATGACAAACCTCCAAACGATTAGCAACGAAATTTTTAACGCCTGTGATTGGTTTATTTCCGTCTCAGCGCCATCTGTCCTTTTACACTTCCACCACCGCACTACTATGTGAACATGCCCCAAATTGTATGTCCTTCTCGTACAAGCATTAGCTTACAATGGGTCCTTTTTAGAAGTATCGCTTCAAACCAGAGTTATTGTTTTAATAATCAGATTTATTCTGGTCTAGGATCTACTGCCTGCATTTTGATTGTGCAATATGGAAAGTTTGGAAGGCATTTTGTAAACTTCTGAATATCATTTATAATATGTTATCAAAGTAGGACTCTATATTTTTAACGTAGGATTACGTTCCTCAATAACGGTCCTTCGGAGAGAAAAAAATTGCCCTGCGTCGCGATTTATAATTTTGGCAGCGCGCCAAACCCAGTAGCAGTAAACAGTTAAACAGAACTACCAAAATGCGTAAATAAAACACGAGTAAGCAAACGATAAGTAATCCTACGTTAATAACCCGCGGTAGTTTCGTCAGAAGAGACTATCTGAAATGTTTTTTTTTGTGTGTTGCTTTTGTGATTTATGCAGAAATCTAAGTGTACGATCATTAAGAATATTTAATAGAGAAAATAAAATAAAAAGAACAATTTTTAAGAATAGAGAAAAATAGAACTGACATAAAGAATAGAGAAAATAACAATACACAAAACTTTTCTATTAGTTAAAACATATTTATTTTGTTAATGACAATTTATAATAATATAACTGCGATGCCATGGGAATTCATTTTTAAATAATAAGCAGAATTTACTTACCAAAAAATGGTGTGGTTGAATATTAGGAAATCCATAGTTATTTGCTATAAATATGTTTTAGAATAAAATGCAATAATGTGATTTTAGCAGTTAACCTGGATGTTCCGATTTTTAAATAAATAATTTGAATTTCTCAAAAAATAGAGTGAATAGAATAACAGATATAATAGCAACAGCGTTTTCAAGAGAAAATTGCATCAAGCATAGAACAACTAAAAAACAAACCGCATTCAAAATTACCCGGCATGCATCCGTCATTTTTTTTTACAATTAGAGAATAAATAAAAGTTCTACTAGGTTCAAAGCAATAAATGTATAAATAAATTATTCCAAAAATTCTTAAAAATCTAGAAAGTAATTTATCAATTTAAATATTAATCTTTAAGCTATTAATTCTAAAAAAAATAATAAATAATTTTTAAACAAACAAACAAAACAATTTTACATGTGCTGCCATCTTTTGGCAGAAAGGTGAAGCAATGCTGAACACTAAGAAATGGTATATTGTATGAATATAGTCTTCCTACGCAGAATTTGCATGTCATGATGACGTGATAAAACAAAATAAGGAAAACGATAAAGGCTATATCCGTGTCTGCTGCAGATGAACTCAATAATTACAAGATATAAAGAACTTTTTATATACCATGTTTTTAAATTTTCTGTTGAATCCTATAAACTTGACACTTCTATGTATCAATAAATACTTAAAAAAATTTTTTTTTATGAATTATCCCATCAACTTAAAAAAAATTAATTGGAAGTTAACTTGCGTTCAACTTTTCTCTCCCGTCCCGGTCGATAGATGGCTGCACCAGTCAATAAAACAAAATTAACTGAAAATGAATTAAAATCTGCTTAAAGGATGGCTAAAAGTATTAAAAAAATGCACTGTCATCGTGTTCTGAGCTATTCTAAAAGTTTCAAATGTCTAGCTAGACGGGAAGTTAGTTAAAAATCGATTGCAAGATTTGTAAGGGACAAACACACAAACAAACAAGAAAGCAAGTTAATAAAAACATGGTAAATATGGAAAAATGTTGAAAAGAACCAAATCGTGCCGATGGTTAAGCCTAGACCTGATAGTGATAGACGAAAATGCATGAAATCTAGCGTAGAAGAAGAGATACATCTTGACTGCTCTGAGCCAAGCAGGCAAATAATTTTATCATGCACCTGAGTAGGAGCTCTCGGTCTATCTTTATGCCATCGATAGAAAATGGATCGTAAAAAATATTCTTGACATTATCCTGGAAGCAAGCCTACTACCACCCATAAATTTTTTTTTTTTCTGTAATGTACAGTATCTTTTTCGAAAGAACTCAGCTTCTTTTGGAAAGTTTCAAAAGTTCTCAGTAATGTACAGTATCTGTTTCAAAAGAACTCAGCTTCTTTTGAAAAGTTTCAAAAGTTCTCAGTAATGTACAGTATCTTTTTCAAAAGAACTCAGCTTCTTTAAAAAAGTTTCAAAAGTTCTCAGTAATGTACAGTATCGTTTTCAAAAGTACTCAGCTTCTTTTGAAAAGTTTCAAAAGTTCTCAGTAATGTACAGTATCTTTTTCAAAAGAACTCAGCTTCTTTTGAAAAGTTTCAAAAGTTCTCAGTAATGTACAGTATCGTTTTCAAAAGAACTCAGCTTCTTTTGAAAAGTTTCAAAAGTTCTCAGTAATGTACAGTATCTTTTTCAAAAGAACTCAGCTTCTTGTCTTAAAACAAGAATGTACAATTCTCATTGAAGAAAGATACGTAAAAGGAATTCAGAGGTAGGTAATAATTGTGACATGAATCCAACTGAAAATACAAGGCGCTGTTGAAAGAATCATGTATGATCAACACAGTTAATAGAGGCTGTAATTGCTTCCTGTTGTACCGAAGGATGATTTGTTTTGGTTTGTTTTGAAGCGCTACGGTCATTTTTACCATGTTTTTATTAGCTTGCTTTCTTGTTTGTGTGTGTGTTTGTCTAGTACAAATCTTGCAATCGATTTTTAACTAACTTCCAGACTAGCTAGACATTTGAAACTTTTAGAATAGCTCAGAACACGATGACAATGCATTTTTTAAATACTTTTAGT
Organism: Dolomedes plantarius; assembly: GCA_907164885.2. NCBI lineage: Eukaryota > Metazoa > Arthropoda > Arachnida > Araneae > Dolomedidae > Dolomedes > Dolomedes plantarius. Next base: position 147,588,975 of record OU015502.1, read on the forward strand.
CATATTTAAGCAGAGTTTTACCATGTTTTTTTATTTTTAGTTAATTTTGTTTTGTAGACTGGTGCAGACATCTATCAGCCGGAACGGGAACGAAAAGTTAAACTCAAGTTAACTTCCAATTAACTTCATTTTCTTTCAAGTTGATGGGATAATTCATGAAAAAAAATTTTAAAAAAGTATTTATTAATAAATAGAATTGTCAAGTTTATATGATTCAAAAGAAAATTTAAAAACATGGTATATAAAAACTTCTTTTTATCTTGTAATTATTTGGTCTACAATGTGACCTCGCTGTGGTGCAAATAGCAAATAATTTAGAATAAATAGTAATAACTATTTATCCCCGGAAATGAAAATGCCTCCTTCACCCTCATACACTGAATTTTAAAAGACATATTCTAGAGCAGATTGTCGCAGCATAGGCGACAGTTTTGGAAAATTAAACAGGTGCAAAGTTGGGCACAAAGAATAGGAGGAGAAGATATATTCCAAACAGCGGATAAGTGGGGTACAGATGCAGTTTACGATCTGTTTATGTCAAAAAGGGAGACGATAATTGACATGTAAAAGGGGAACGGTCGAAAAATTGATGGCAGGGAGCGGCGGCCAGCTGCAGTTAATGATGTGGACAGGCAGAAATAGGAAACGAAGGGGTCCGAAATGTGATGTTAGCGAAGGACGAGTTAAGAATTTACGAGCTTCAATGCGTTAGGAGGTCAGTAGGGGGTCCGAATAGAAGCGTGTGAATGTAGGGGCGTGAGAATTCTCCAGAAGGGTGCAACGACTGACGCCCCCTTCAATTTTGAGTGGAGGAGATAGTAATATAAAAAAGGAGTTGGAACCAATAAAGGGTATCCAGATTTACCCATTGGTCAGGAGGTGGCTACCAATGGAAAGCCTCGAATTAAGTGGGGGAGTTAAGTAAAAGATAGAGATGGAGACAAATATATCAGAGAGAAGAGAGAGAGAGAGATAGAGTTGAAAAGCAATGAGCAGATGAGTTTTAGAATCCGCTGAGGAGAAGTCGGAGTCAAGAAAGACGGAAAGGGCCGCAGACGAATAAAGAAGATAGAGGTGTAAGCCCTCAAGTGCCGATGAATATATGCCCGACGATTGAAGGATCAACGAGCCGAAAGCCTACTGCGCCGACCCTAACTCAATGAGCACGCCTAATGACTCCAGGAGCGAAGTCGAGCTGACTGCTAGCCGATAGCGTAGTCATAGAAGGAGACAACTGCCCAGGAGCCCCGAACTCTCCCATGCCGCACCCCTTCGTCGAGCGAGCGCCCGCTACCAAGAGGTTGTAGAGTACCGGAGCCCCATATGCATAGAGGATCGCCACCAGCCACCCTGGCCCCGAGTGTAAAGTCCTTGTGTCGCAGATGACCGCCGCAAGCCTCTCATCGTCCTTCACGATTCTCCGAGCTGTGCAAGTAGCAGGTACGGGATTTTGTTTATTTGATGATCTGTGCCGATGCTCAATTAGGTTAATAGGAGGATAGGAGCCGCGCGTAATATTGCATGTTGTCATAGATATATGTTACCGAATATTTGTGGTTTTGTATATATATTATTATATGTATTGTATTAACATGTTAAATGAGTAGAGATAGAAAGGCAAGAACGAGTAATATTAATGGTGTACGATAAGTGATAGGGTATATATATATATATATATATGTGTTGTATTAACATGTTAAAGGATTAATGGTGAGAAGTCGATAATGAGTAATGTGAACTGTATAAATAGTGTGTTGATAGTTAATAAATTGATTTGTGATCATACACCTGAGTAATCATTAATCCATTGGGCCAAGCAATGTACTAACCACAATTAAATACTCCACAATAAGTATAATAATCACCAACTAAAAACTAATTTACGGTGACATAATTGGTGCAGTGACAAACAGTTGGAGGTTAAATAATGGAATTAATAAAATTAAGTATTGTAGAAATTTAATATGTGGATCAACTGATCTGAAAGTGATTACTCTGTGTGCGATCATGAATCAAATTAGAATTTTGTGTGAATGGTGATATATATCTATGGTCGCGTTAAAGAAAAGTGTGTTCAGGTTATTTTATAATAATGCAGTAGAAATTGCTGAAATAGTTAGAATACAACCAAAATTATACATTGTAATATGTTATATAAGAAGAAGTACGCAAATTAAAAATTGCAACGCGGCATTGTTAAGAGTGAGTAAGACAGAGTGGGAAGCGCACGATAAGAAATTTGCACGAATTAAAGGGAGTGATATACAGGAACAGTAAAATAATATTATTTGAGTAAGTTGGGTTTAAAAAAGTAATTTGCTAAAATGCCACGAAACGCGGAAGATTTAATGAACCAAGTTGCATTTCAAAAGATTATACAATTGCCAGGCCAGAAAATTGAAAATGTCTATAAACATATAAAAGGCATAGTGTATCGATTTTTGGGGTCGGAAGTCGCGAAAACTTATGAAATAGACCAGTTAATGCTAGATAAATTTATAAAATCAATACGACAGGAGATAGCAAAAGAATTAGTGACATTACGTCCACGAACTTTTCAGCAGGCAGTAGATTTTGCAACAGAAATTGAAGAAAATACGGCAATAATTAATAATATAACGGTTAGCAATAAAACAAAAGATGAAACAATGACAAGGGGATTAGAAGATATATATGCAACACTGCAGAAACAGAGAGATTTTGAAAACATTAGGCAAATCCCCGAACAAAATATTGAGCAATTGGCAGTACAAGTTGAAAAGGCGACTTTAGAATATTTTGGGATACAATTTAAAGGGGACGAAACTACAGAACAAGTCATGTTATTTAAATTTTTGCAAGCGGTCGATAAAGACATGGAAAAAGAGTTGCGAGAATTAAATGTACAGAAATTTCAAGATGCAGTGAATAGGGCAAAACAAATTGAACGCGTAAGAAGCGAGCAGGAATGCAAGGTCGAAATAGGATGTATAATAAGTAATGAGGACGCGACAAAAAGTCTAAATTGCACAGGTCAAAAGCAGGAGGAATTAAATTTAAATGAAGCGCAGAAGGATAAAACTAGGTGTGAACAGGAGAGGTCAGTAGCGCAAAAGGTAGAGATACAGGAGGACAATAATACAGAAGTTTGCATTTTATGCGAAATTAACGGACATTTAATTCAAAACTGCGATGAATTTAAACGAATAAAATTACATTTAAAAGAAAATAAACAGTTGCCTTTCTGTGTCGCTTGTGAGAATAAGGGTCATTTAATTGATGATTGTGTAATTTTCCGAAAATTCAAACAGAATTACGAGGGTGACAGGAAACATAATAAACGAAGAGTAAAAGAAAAGGGTGAGACGAATTGCAAAAAATCGAAACAGTCGAATACGGAGCAATTAGAGAAATCACACAATACGATACGACAAAATTCAGTAAAGAACGAGCAACAATTGAATAATATTAACGCAATGTATGTCAACACACTACTCATAGCGGGTAAGAAAACTAAAGAGAGTAAGAATGATCAGAAAAGGGTGACAAACATTCGTGAGCAAGCAGCCGGATCAGGACAGTCGCATAGTAAGGAATCAAATACACGAAATTCACGCAAGAGTAATATACGCTATCAACGGCGCGAAAGAAATATTCAATTTATCGTAGGAGAAATTGTAAGTTTGCGACGATTAAATTCAATTAAGGCATTAAATAGGCAATTGAACGGGGAATTCGAAATTTTGCGAATTTACAGAGATAGGAACACATTATTGAGATTTATAAAGTCACCGCGCACAATAATAAAAATTAATTTAAATAAAGTAGTCAGATCACAATATTAGAAAATGATATGCATAGACAAAATAAATAAATAAACAAATAAATAATAATAATAATAATAAAGCCAAATAAGAAAGAGATTGCAAAAAATAGCAGAGGTAAACAAAACAATAAATAATGGCATAGTAAATACCTAGAAAGGCGTCAAATTATTAAAATGTGTAGTAAGCTAAATGTAGTATTGAAAAGATAACAGCGGCCAACACAAAGTAATTTAAATACATGCGAATAAGACTAGAATTATCTCACAAGAATAATAACACGAGGAGTAATAAGTATTAATGATAAGTGATAATTAAAAAAAAAATAAATAAATAAAAAAGAAAAAAAAAATTTAAAAACCTATCAAAGCCAAAAACAAAAAAAATGTAAATAAACAGTGACCCGTGTCATAGGACACGCCCCAAAGAGGAGGAGGTTAAGGATTAATGGTTTCTTATAAATGTCACACAGGCAGAAAAGGGGCGGAGTCGAATTGGAACATAGAAGTCGTACTCTAGAATACATTATGGGCAAAATCAAGATGGATAATGGTAGCACTAATATGATATGAAATTTAAAAGATACATACCTGAAGAGTTGAGATGAGATTGACGGGATGAGCGCAAAGGAAACAAAGAATGTCATATTTGTCCAGATCAAAGCGATAGTATCCATACACAAGGCGTGGGGCAACAAGATAGTAGGAGATTTCACGCGAAGTTGAAAAAAAAAATAATAAGAATAAATCAATAAATAAATAAATAAATTAAAAACAACATGTAAATACTTGAGAGGGCAGCCAATTGCTTAAGTGCAAGAGTCAAAAATAAGTATAAGTACAAAACAAAACAAAACAAAAAAATAATAATAATAATTGAAAGGTAATTAGATAATTGCCATAGGCCTGTCTAAAAAAAATAAATAAATAAGTAAATAAATAAGACTACGGTAACGCAAGAAGAAGGTTGCCAGTACGAGGACAGGAAAGTATGATATTGGTAACAATTACACATTAACGGCCAGAATTCAATCAAAACGCGCGACAGTAAATTAGCGGACAGCGAATAATTTCACTAGGAATAATGGTCATGGAATCACGAATGAGATTGATAAGTCATGATGATGTTCAGAGGCTAAGTAAATACCAGTGTAAACAAAAAAATACAAAAAAAATAAAAATAAGAAGGATAATAAAATAAATTAATTGATTAGTAAATTAATTAGGTAATTAAAATAGGTACGGCATTGTAAGATGAAAAACAATAAGCATGAGATGATGGACACAGAGCAATTATAATAATAATTAATTAATTAGTTCATTGATTAATAAATTAATGAATGAATCTATTAAAAGTAAAGGATTTGCGGCTTGAGATTTAAAAATAAATAAACGATGATAGGGGTTTATTAAATAAAATTAAATACATAGAAATGAATCATTAAATAAATACAGAAACAAGTAAATAATTCATGGATGAACGTACGAAATAACTGCTAGATGGATAGAGAAGTAATTATGAGTAGTCAGGTATTCGGATAAACGCGTGCAAGTGGCCGGAAATAATGAAAATATTACCAATAATAATAAGTTAATTGAATGATTAATGAAATGAATAGTTAACAAAATCACTAAAAAAAAAAAATAATAAATAAATAAATAAATAAATGTAGACTATAGAAATCATAAGTCAGACAACGTGATTTAAGAGTTCTAAGAGGGCCTATGATTAAAATCAATTAAATAAACACACACTAAAAAAAAGTAAAATAAATAAATAAATAGATAAATAACGTAACGAGAATGACACAATAGATATGATAATTGTTAAAAAATAAATAATAGGAAACAAAACAAGTAAATAATTGTTGAATAAACGTAAAAAGGAACGAGACAAATAGCTTACAACTCCCAATCGCGCTGAATACATGAGATTTTCGAACCACGCGGTCGCATTACAATTATTGCCAAATTGAGAAATCTAAAAGTATCTTCAAATACGGTTACAGAGAAGATTTCGCTACGAGCTTGAACCATAGAGCAAAGCGCGCCGACTTGTTACCAAAATCACGCAATAATAGGTGAAAAAAAAAAAAAAACACCTGTTACCTCCGGTTATCCGTTCAGAGTTTACAGAGGTCAAAATCACAGAGGGAGGTGTCGCTGAATGATTAATGAAGGGAAGTACAATACGGTGAATGCTCATCGGCAGTGGAGGAGTTTTTAAAGGCAATCTTCGACAGAAAAAGGAATTGTAGAACGGAATATTCAGTATTACAAAGTAATATTTCTACTGTATTATTATTAAAAGGGAAATTTTGATGTTTTGTAAGTAGAATTAAGGAATTATCGGAGTTAATAAAGCATTTAAGAGAAATTTTTTTACGTCTGGATTACATGAGTATAATTTACGGAGAGCTTCGGTACATGATTGTCAAAACAAATGTGTTCCCGACAATATTAAGGATCCAGCATGATATAATACCAGTCAGAGAAACGGAGAAAGATGGAAATGGACAATATCGTTAATCATTAAGCAAATACTATTAGATATTGTATTTTGTTTATATTTTTAGCAGTATATAATTGCATATAATTATAACATATAGTACATGAAGATAAAAAATTGAAATGAACAATGTATTTGAACAATACCCAAGGATAATAGTGTATTGTATTTTGTTTATATTTTAGCAGTAGATAATTGCATATAATTATAACATATAGTACAAAAAAAAAAAAAATTGAAATGAACAATGTATTTGAACAGTACCCAAGGATAATAACGTATTGTATTTTGTTTATATTTTTAGCATTATATAATTGCATATAATTATAACATATAGTGCATGAAGATAAAAATTGAAATGAACAGTGTATTTGAATAGTACCTAAGGATAATAATGTATCTTATTTCGTTTATATTTTTAGCAGTATATATTTGCATATAATTGTATCATATAGTACAGGATTTACAGGGAATTTGTGTTATAAGAATAGGTACTGGTATATTTTTTGTTTGTTATATACAAAAGTTTAAAGTATTTTCTGTTGCCATTCAGTCTGAGTTCGAATAAGTCACATTATTGGTAAAGGTATGAATGTAAAAGATTATGATATAGACAAACCAAAAGGCTAAACGAATGGTTATATCTGGTGCAAAGATGTCGTTGAGCATATAATGATATACATTATGTTATACAAGTGTGCAAATACTTTCATACAACGTGGACATTAATTGGATTCTATGACAACATTCAATGTTTTATACCAAAGATAAATATGTGAGGCAAAGTGTGATGAGGTATACGTGATGATGTATGACGCATTATGTAGTGAGGTAAAATACCGTTACACAGTGAGCAGACGGCACGTGGTAAGGGAAGGACAATGATAGAGGAGTGTTGCTAGAAGGATACGTGTGGTTATGTGAGGTGGTCACAATGTGAATATTAGTGGCTGAGATTGAGGATATGGTTTATTTTATTTTTTTTTGTTTTTGTTTTTTTTTTTCTGAAAGAAAGGGGTGGATGTCGCAGCATAGGCGACAGTTTTGGAAAATTAAACAGGTGCAAAGTTGGGCACAAAGAATAGGAGGAGAAGATATATTCCAAACAGCGGATAAGTGGGGTACAGATGCAGTTTACGATCTGTTTATGTCAAAAAGGGAGACGATAATTGACATGTAAAAGGGGAACGGTCGAAAAATTGATGGCAGGGAGCGGCGGCCAGCTGCAGTTAATGATGTGGACAGGCAGAAATAGGAAACGAAGGGGTCCGAAATGTGATGTTAGCGAAGGACGAGTTAAGAATTTACGAGCTTCAATGCGTTAGGAGGTCAGTAGGGGGTCCGAATAGAAGCGTGTGAATGTAGGGGCGTGAGAATTCTCCAGAAGGGTGCAACGACTGACGCCCCCTTCAATTTTGAGTGGAGGAGATAGTAATATAAAAAAGGAGTTGGAACCAATAAAGGGTATCCAGATTTACCCATTGGTCAGGAGGTGGCTACCAATGGAAAGCCTCGAATTAAGTGGGGGAGTTAAGTAAAAGATAGAGATGGAGACAAATATATCAGAGAGAAGAGAGAGAGAGATAGAGTTGAAAAGCAATGAGCAGATGAGTTTTAGAATCCGCTGAGGAGAAGTCGGAGTCAAGAAAGACGGAAAGGGCCGCAGACGAATAAAGAAGATAGAGGTGTAAGCCCTCAAGTGCCGATGAATATATGCCCGACGATTGAAGGATCAACGAGCCGAAAGCCTACTGCGCCGACCCTAACTCAATGAGCACGCCTAATGACTCCAGGAGCGAAGTCGAGCTGACTGCTAGCCGATAGCGTAGTCATAGAAGGAGACAACTGCCCAGGAGCCCCGAACTCTCCCATGCCGCACCCCTTCGTCGAGCGAGCGCCCGCTACCAAGAGGTTGTAGAGTACCGGAGCCCCATATGCATAGAGGATCGCCACCAGCCACCCTGGCCCCGAGTGTAAAGTCCTTGTGTCGCAGATGACCGCCGCAAGCCTCTCATCGTCCTTCACGATTCTCCGAGCTGTGCAAGTAGCAGGTACGGGATTTTGTTTATTTGATGATCTGTGCCGATGCTCAATTAGGTTAATAGGAGGATAGGAGCCGCGCGTAATATTGCATGTTGTCATAGATATATGTTACCGAATATTTGTGGTTTTGTATATATATTATTATATGTATTGTATTAACATGTTAAATGAGTAGAGATAGAAAGGCAAGAACGAGTAATATTAATGGTGTACGATAAGTGATAGGGTATATATATATATATATATATGTGTTGTATTAACATGTTAAAGGATTAATGGTGAGAAGTCGATAATGAGTAATGTGAACTGTATAAATAGTGTGTTGATAGTTAATAAATTGATTTGTGATCATACACCTGAGTAATCATTAATCCATTGGGCCAAGCAATGTACTAACCACAATTAAATACTCCACAATAAGTATAATAATCACCAACTAAAAACTAATTTACGGTGACACAGATCTTCGCAACCTTTTATCTTCCACGACACAACAACGTTTTTTTCGATAATTCTGCGGCACACCACAAGAAAAAGTTTGCAAATATATAAATTACAATGAATACGTATATGTTTTTATTGTTAAAAAAACACAACAAAATAGCTCTATGTATCAAGATAATTATATTCATTTAAGTTTTATATAAATCATTTTGAACTGTACACCAACACAAGAACAAAAATATAAAATTATAGTTTACAAGTAAAAAAAATTCTCTTTAAATTTTTATATTAAAATTTGTTTTTTGGTCTTTACTTAAGCCTAATAAATCAAAGTTAATTTAAACATAACTAATTTATTAATGAGATATTTGAGATTGTTTTGATAAATGTGCGTTTTATATTTGCACGTTTTTATATTTGGCTCTATAATAGAGAGAGCTACAGTTCGTGGTCAAGGCCCTTTAAATAGGATCGTTTGTCATTTTCAATTAGAACCAGTGTCGAAAAACTTTGTTCGCATCAGTATGTCGTAGAAAATGGGAGCAAAATTGCAATGGCCTTGTCAGAAATTTGTGGATATTCTTTCTTATCTGAAATCCAGAAATATGACGCTCGAGGATACATACAATGTATGGCTAACAACATGTTTTTGTTTTGTGTATAATTTCGACCCAGAAAAATTACATATTAACAAAAAGTTAGAGGAATGTTTTACGTAGAAAAATTTCTATTTAATGCGGTGGTTAATTTTTTTACTATCATAATCGATAAAAATCACCGCGGCACAGTCAAGATCACCTCGCGGCACACTAGTGTGTCACGGCACAGCGGTTGCGGAGCACTGCTCTGGGCTACTAGATAACGATACCACCACTGCAACCACAATAATTTACTTTTATTTGAATGCAGAATAGACTGATCATGAATTAAATATTCTGAGGAATATCGTTTATTTTTATGACGGATATTTGAATTTTTATTTTTTTTATACAGTCGAACCCCGTTATAGCGAACCTGGTATATAACGAACTCCCGGTTATAACGAACGAAAATTTTGGTCCCGCCGTTTTCCTATTGTATTTAATGCTAATTTACCCTTTTATAGCGAACCTCCGAAATCTTAAGAATCGGCTATAACGAACATTTTTTTCAGTCGACAACTGAATTTTTTTAAATTTTTAAACTTTTTAAGAATGCTGAAGATACAACGAATGTTGAAGAAGCAAAAAATGAGGAATGAAGAAGACGGTGTTGAAGATTTACCTATCGCGATGTGGATAGAAAAGCACAAAATTTCATCATTCTCAGATTGTGGCGTGCAATTGTTCGAAACATGTGATGATGAAGTCATTACATGTGAAAATCCGACTGATGAAGATATTGTGGAAGAAATTACAATGAATCATTCTGAAATCGAAGATTCTGCTTCTGATGCTGATGAATATAATGATGATGCACTTAAATGACGAAATCCCCACCATCTCAGATGCTACAGCAGCGATGCGTGTAATTAATAAGTTTTTGTCAACATAAACAGTTGAAGAAAGAGTGTTGGGGTCATTTGATGTATTGGACAAAGAAATTCATAAAATGGTTTTGAAATCGGCATCACGTCGGCAGAAGATTACCGATTATTTCTGTATCAAAACAGTGAGCAACTATTAAAGATAAAATCAATTTATTTCCAATTGTCTTCATTTTTTGTTAATTTAATTAGTATTGTGTCAGTTTAATGTAATCGATTTTAGTTAATTTAATTCATTAATGATAATTTTTAATAGATTTTTTCATTCTTTCAATACATCATTATTGAATATACATAGTAATGAGTTATACATTTTATGAACTCTAACAGTTTTCTTAATGGTTCGGATATAGCGAACAAAACCTTTGGTCCCTTGAAGTTCGTTATAACGGGGTTCAACTGTATATTGAAATCATATTTTATACTTCCACGAAAAAAAGTATAAAATGTAAATTATATTTAATACTTTTATGAAAATAATTGATACTTCTAATAAAAGGTGTCTGCTCTATAGATATATTGATATTATTCTAATAACAAATGCACAAAAACTTATAAACTTCTATCCTAATAACCTGATACTAATAAATTTTAACACTTAGCTGATAATATTTTTACTTCTGAATTCATCAGTTAATACCATTAAATAGTGATATTTATGATAAAAGGGCAAACTGATTCAGTACGATTTTAAAATCAATAAACATTACACCTCTTGTTTACATAACATTTTTAAAAATTATCACAGGTAACCAATAAATCGGGATTGATAGATTACTCTCACCTAATTTCTGACAAAAAACTGTATAATGATTGAATAAGATGTTTGTATCTAACTCCTAGTCTTAATGAGCATCAGATCGAATGTTTTTGGTTTATATAATACGACAAACACCTAATTGCATATAAAACTCTGCCTTTTACTCATTATTTTAAATCTGAAAACTTATTTAAAAAAAAGTTTTTATTAACATTTTACTTTAATTTACTCTTCTTTAATTAATCAAATTTAATTTTACTATATTGTCACAAAATTCCTGGTTCCATTTTAGCGCATATTTTGCTGTTTGATTAGCCTAAACCATCATTTCAGTAGTTTGGCGGTGTCATTTCAAATTTTGAGCGTTTACACTTTTCCAGCAATATATAATTTAAACTGTTCCTATACTTCCAACTGTGATACTACTCTAAAAATTAACATTCAGCTGAATCCCTGTACTAACGTACGTGCATTATTTGTTAAACACTTATCCATCTGATCGTAAAACTCTGAGTTTGTTTGCTTATAACAGAATATATAAAGAAATCAAGAAAACTCGCCCAATGGTACATATTTGAAAGATACGGTTCCTTAGAAATTAATAGAAGTTCAACAAAACAACTAGTTCAAACCGGGCTGGGAAGTGGCAGTGTCTAAGCAACCGGCCAGTGGCCGGTTCCGTAGTTACGGAGACTAGGTAACCGGCTGGCTGCGCATGCGCTTTAGCCAATCACTGATCGCAGCGCCACCATTTAGTAACTACCGCCATTTTAGGTACGAGCGTCAGATAGTATGACGTATATTGCTTGTCATTTCGTCGGGTGTACTAAAGAAAAAAAATATGCAGATGTACTCACAACACGAAATAAAGTCGATTAAGGAGCAAAAACTATTCATGTTCTTGACGTTCAGGTATGTGATGTGATTTTTTAATAAGTAATAGCAGTCTTTTTTTGTGTATTATCCATGTGGGGATTAGGCGTAGTAGGACTAAATTTGCTTGAAAAATGCGAGACTATTCGTTTGAGCCAAATAAACCGATTGTCTGTTATTCTACTGCTCATTAATAATTTTATATTTTCATTTCAGACCTGTCGTAACATTTTGCCATGGAAATACAGGCATAAGAAAGTTCGATTGGTGCAACTTCCATGCCTGATTCGGAAAAATGCTCAGGATGGAATAATTTTGAAAATACTTTATATCCGCATCCTATTGTGAGTATTGCAAGGTTAGTAAAAATTTTACGTCTTATGTCATTATATTTAAAGATATTATGATTATGTCATATTTAATACCAGTCGAATAGCGACTGAGTTGAACATGAAATTTATCGTAAATTCTGCTCGTAAAATTTACGTAATTCAATGAAACTTATCGTAATTCAATAGTTTGTTAACCATTTTACTTTTTCTTAGTATATTTGTATAATTTTCGTAAGAAATGGTAGAGCTAAATCTCAAGTTTGAATGCTACCTTTGTTCATATAAATGCTTAAACTGAAATCGGTATTAATAAGGGATCATCTGTATAGCTTACTAAGGGCATTTTACAGTTATTCAAATTTGCTTTCATGTGTAAATGAATTGTCTGAAAACATTATGCTTTGGGATTAAATACATTCGGTAAGTTTAGAGCTAAATTTACCAATCTTTGGTGAATTTGTCACTAGTTAATCATTTTCCTTTTTCATTTCAGAATTATCGACCCATTTAGCTTTAAAAAAATCACTAAAGATGTGTCCAAATTTCACATTCAGCTTATGCTTTTACGACGTTTTCCTGAAACTTATCTGAACAGCTGTGGAAATATAAAGCACTGTAACGTTAGTAAAAATTTGTTTCTATGATATATTAATGTCATGTATTCGGTGACATCCCTGTTATATATGGTATAATTGATTCTTAAAACGTTAAGCAGTTAACTGAAAGTGCTAGACATTAGTTATTAAGTAAAAGTATATTTCATAATTTCAATGATCATAAAATTATGGTAAATGTTATCAATGATATGAATTTTATTTCCTAAATTTTGTTTTTGTTAATTTAGGATAATCATGTGCTTTTATGTTACAGCAGTTCAATATTTTAAAATTTTCCTTCCTTACAGGAAATCTATCATTTTAAAAGCCAGCTGGTAATTTTCTCTGGAGCAGAATTTATATGTAATATTCTGTTTCAAGAAAAAAGCTTGCTAGCTACAATTGTAGGTAACAAGGATTGAAAGTTATGATAAAATGTTAAATGTAATATCTGTAAAAGGCATTGTAAAATACTATTAATGTTTTTACTTTGGATATAAGGATTTTTTCTTATGCAATGTTTTACATTTTTAAATTATTTAAATCAAATGAGGATCCAATTTTTAATTTTGTATCATATAGCTTTTTATCTAGTTTTATGTATATAAGGTAATATACTTTATTTTATTAAATTTCAATTTATTTTTCAGAATAGCCATTAGTTTTTTTTTTTAAAGAATCCTGTATATTATGTCACATAATATCAGTTATTGCCATTTGAGGTAAACTGGTTATAAATAGCTTTCCAATATAAATTACTAAATAGAAATCAAGAGTTGTTTATTAAGTTTGTATATTTCAGCAAAAGAGACTATTCTAATGAAACCTTACATTAAATATTCAAAGCATATTGCTTACATGATGTAATAAGGTTTTGCAAGTCCCTTTTTGCTCACATCACTGTTTTCACCAAATGTAACTTAATAGCTTCATTTGAATGTTAAACCCTCTTCTGTTGATTTTAATATTTTTGTATTTATTCAGAATTTCTATATTTAGAGTGCTTAAATTTAGTTTACCTTTATTCTCAAACCAAGAGTGATCACAAAGTAACCTTCACAGAAAGAAGAAAGTTCCATAAATTCCTGCTTAATTTTATTATCACATTGCATTTGGGCAACTGAGTTTGAATGTATTTGCAGAACCAATGTGTGTGAGCTTTATTTGTACAGTTTAATACTGGTTATGAACAATATGCATTTTCACATTTTCTGGTGTTCTATGTTTTTAATAACAGAGGACACAATATGTGAAAAGACACTATGTCTTTTACATCTCCTTTCTTACAAAGATATCTTAAAATTAGTGTTAATTGATCTATGTGTGTGTCTCATCAGATGTTGGTACAGCAATTAAGAGAAAAATAACAAAGCTTTTCTAACTTCTAAAAATAAGACAAAATGAAAAAAAAATTCCATCCCACTATCGTCGTACACTGTTTGTGACATACATTTTATGTTACCTCGAAGTCAGAGTGATTTACTCTTCTGTTTTAAAATACCGTATGTGGGGGCAAAGGTTTGCAGTTTTGAGTTTTTGGTTTTTTACGGCCCTCCATTAGATCTTATCGCCCGAAAAAGTCACTTGTATTGTAGTTGGGCATCTCCTCTACCTTCTATAAAATAATGAATTTTTTCCTGAAATGTTTAGGCACCGAATTAATTTTACCAAAACACCTGTTTGCGAACCTTTGTCCCAATCGGTGGAGCAAAGGTTTGCACTGCAAACCTTTACCCCACTCGTTGGTTTCTAACTGGATAGGCATAGAAAATCACAAATAGAGTCAGGATTGGGTTTCTTCCAGGACAGTGGAAGAAACTGGAAGAAATGGAAAAACCGAACAGAAAACAAAACAGATGCTCAAAATCAAAATTAAAATATATTAACTATACAAAGGAATTAAACTCAAAACATAATATATCAAATCTAAAGTGCATAACTTAATTAATATTAAAGATATTATTTTTTTAAATGCAATCCTTTGTATGAGCTGATACTGACAAGTTTATTTCCCTCTTCCCCATTTCATTTGCACCTTACCTTACACACCTGCAATGTTTTATTCTCTCCTATTGTTCAAGTCTGGCCCTATAAGGCTAGAAAGAATGTAGTCAGTCATAGGCACCCATTGATTGTGTCTCTGACTATGGCACACCTGTGTGCCATAATGTGTGCTGGACATGTAAAGGAGAGTAAGAACAAGTCATTTTTCTTTGAAGTTTGTTTGCATTACCAATATAACAGGAAATGAGGTGGACACACCAAATAAATTTTAAAATATTTGCAACTGCAGTGACATACCCAATGAGCTCTATGGGTATGTCGAAATGCTTTAAACTCTCCTTAAGTTCTGCGGGACTTGAAAGAATTTTTTCTTCTTTTGCATTCATCCATTCTAAGTTGAGAAACCAATTGCAGCATCCTATTGCTAAAAAACTTTTGTTTTGTTATACCATGTTGCACTGTAGTATGGAAAATGAGGAAGTTGATGACATTTTTTAATACAATAATTATTGTATATTAGTTTAAATAATAAAAAATTATGCTGGTTAAATTGAAATGGATAACTTTTTGTATTTTGTGTATTTTGGATAAAATTTCTTTTGTTCAGGTGTCTGATTTGATCTTGGCTAAAAAACTGATGTAATTATTAATTTAGCATATATAATTAATTAAATTTTTATAGGTCTAATTGAATTTACTTAAGGTTATCTATAAGAAAAATGCATTTATTGTACCTTCAAAGTTGCAACTTATATAGTAAATTCTTAAATAAAAACAGTTTCTTCCATTTTTTCCACTAGTGGAAGAAACCTCTTTCTTCCAGCCGGTTTTTTCTATGGTTTTTTCCACTTTGGAAGAAACTTGCCAACCCTGAATAGAGTTGTCTAAATAATTTTATTTCACATTTTGTAATCTTTCGAAGGGTATAGAAAGTCACATAAGGTCATAGAATATCACAAATAGAGTTGTCTAAATAATTTTATTTCACATTTTGTAATCTTTGTAAGGGTGTTATACATATAGAAAATCACAAATTGAACGGGGTTAATCTCAATAATTTTTTTCTTAAACTAAAGAACTTCCAATTCAAATATCAACTATTAACACTATCGTTATATCATATCTTAGTCTTTTAAAACCGTAAAAATTAAGCAAATTAATGTAGGCAATAAATTGACTTAGTACACTTGACTAGATGCATTAATCCTATTTACTGATTGATTTTTGATTCTGTGAATAAAATATTATTAAATTTCACTTATCTTATTATTATTCAAACTCCGAAAAAGAAAAAAAAATATTTTAGCGTAGGTAAAGAAACAGGGTGTCTAGCAGTACTGGCTTGTAAAATCCCCCTCCCCCCTCTCTTTTTCCTTTGCTATCTAGGTAGCAAATTATCTGAAACTCGTTATTTAATGAAGGAGAGCTAATTTACCTGACCAGACCTTCCAAGCCTATAATGTCTTGTAACAACATTTAATTATTTTATCTTGTAAAATAAGTCTTTGTTCAGAACTGTTTTATTTTTTGTGTTGTACTATTTTATTTTATTTTTAATTTATGGATTTTCAAGCATTTTATAAAAAAAAATTATAATTAAAAACTAACAGTTTTATCAAAAACCTTAATTTATTTTCAAATTACAAAAATGTGAATGCCCATTAATAATTGCCAAGTGAAATTTGAAGTTTCCTTTAAGCATTGAAAACTTAGTCAACTATTTCTATTGAATTTTTTAATTCCACGTAAAAAGGGTTGTAAATGAAAGTTGGATGACTGGAACAATGGAAACAAACTTGACTTTAAAATAATAGTAGAACAGCTTTCTCCAATATATATTGGCTACTAGCTGAAAACCCGCGCTTCGCTACGGAGTACATTCAAATTAAATACAACGGTCAACGTATGCAATTTATGCCAAAAATAAATATATATATTTATAATAAATGCGATGATCAATGTATACAATTGATGTAAAATATCTATCTATCTATATATATATATATTTATAAAAAAATCGCAAGGGATATGCATTTTTTTTGGATAATATCCAATCGTCTGCTGCATTAGAAAGAGAAAAAAAATATTTTTTTTTGTCTATTTAGTTGTTACGCACGTGACGATAAATTTATTGAAAGTACCAGAAAAAGAAATCACGTGATCAGCATTTAATAAATTAAATTCTAAAAATTAATCTTTAAAAATTCACCAAAAATCAGGAAATGGAGGTAAAAATTCGAAAAAAATTTCATTTTGAAGGAATTTTCATGATCTTTCTCTTGATATAAATTTTATAACCCTCAATGTATTATTTAAAATGCAAACGTAAAAAAAAGTTTAAAAAACAGCTTAAAAATTTTATTTAAAAAAATCTAAGAAGAATTTTTGAAAAATCTTTCTTAGTGCACCCCTACACTATTAGAAGAATCGCCATGCAAAATTTCAGCCCTTTAGGTCCAGCGGTTTGGTCTGTGCGTTGTATGTCAGTCAGTCAGTGAATGAATGAGTCAGTTACGGAACTGTTTTATATATATAGATAATAAAAAATAAAAATAAATTAAAAAAAGAAAAAGGATTTCGGAACGTTTCCCCTCTGCCGCACATACGAGTATTAGAGCATTTTATTCTCGTTTATTTTGTAGTAATTTTCGTTTATTTGAAAATATTATAAGGAAAAGGTTGAATAAAATTCTCGCATTTGTAGGTCAAAATGCTAAATTCCCGTATAATTCGCGCATTTTTCGCGACGACAAAATCTCCCATATAATTCCCGCACGCTAGACGCCATGTTTCAAGATGAATGTTTGCCGTAAACTGAAACCACGAACTAAAAGACGTTGTGAATAAGGATTCCTAATGAAAAGAGGACATGAAACAAATGTTACTAGTATGAGGGGCAAAGGTTTGCACTGAAAACCTTTACCCCATGACTCCTGCAAACCTTTACCCCATTTCTTGCTGCTTCAGTTTTGGCAGAATGGACGCCATTGTATTTGAGTTAATCCAAAACTCAAGGTAGGATTTGAAAGGTTATTTACCACCCTAGCATGCGAAAATAGACATAAAACAGTTCGTGAGTTTGAGTGATGCTCAAAATTACTCAAAAATAGCAAAAAATTACATTAAAAATGATAATGAATGAGCAGTAGGATACATCATGGATGGCAGTGGGTTGCAGGACTTATTGAGCATTGCCTATGCTCGGGCATCAATTGAGAAACTGATGACGGACCATGCATATTCGAGAACTGACAGGGCTCACATGATGTGCCACTTGGCAATTGCAAAGATCGTTCTTTCGAAGATTGAGATTTCAGATGAAGAGCGAGATGCCACCAGTGACGTAGACTGTTCTCTTTTTGAATCAGATACAGCTATACAAAGTATTGTGCAGATATTTACTCAGAAATTAGAAAAGCTGG
Organism: Dolomedes plantarius; assembly: GCA_907164885.2. Lineage (NCBI taxonomy): Eukaryota > Metazoa > Arthropoda > Arachnida > Araneae > Dolomedidae > Dolomedes > Dolomedes plantarius. Next base: position 147,607,285 of record OU015502.1, read on the forward strand.
AAAATAAAGGACCTACAGCAAAACTACAGAGACTGTTCGCACATTTATTAGACGATTTTGGTAAGCGGTAATAAAAAATCGTTTGCTGCAAAAGAAATAATTGCAATTGTACTACGTTTTTAAAAGTCAAAATTATCCTCTGCGGCTTGAAAGTTTTGTTTTTATTCAAAATGGCGTTTTTAACAAAGCAGTGGTTCGAAGGCTACATTTATGCTCTTTCCGAAGAGAAATATGCATACTCCGTTATCCAAAAACGATGTGAGAGTCATGGTTTTGTGATATCTAAAGCGTCGATAAGTAATATCGTCAACAAGAAAGAAAAAAAACGTCAAATTGGAGCCTCAAGTGGGACAAAAATTCCAAACAAGTATCCAAGGAAAAAACGGACATCTTCGACTATTGCAAAGGTACATTGTTCAATGTTAAATGAAAATCCCCCTAGTCAAAGGACAGTTGCAAAATCATTAAAATGCTCGGTGTCCACTGTAAACAAAATGATAAACGTTGATTTAAATCTTAAGAAAGCGAAAAAACGCAATGTGCATCGTCTTCTTCCAAATCATATCGCTGAACGCAGGACACGCTGCAGAATTCTATATGAGAAACACTTATCCAAAGAAAAATGGAAAACAATTGTCGCAATAGATGAATCATGGGTGTATTTAAATGTTTGCAACAAAAAAAGAGCCATTTATTATCATAAAAGGGGAGAAACAAATTTAAGTACATGGTTCAGAGAATCGAAAGAAAGTTTTTCTAAGGGATTCATGATTGTTGCTGGTTTTTCTTATAATGGCAAGTTAAAAATAAAGAGAGTGGAAAAAAATGTCAAGATTAACTCCAAATACTATCAGGAACATATTTTATCGCCAAATTTTCTGAATGAAATACCATCGCTTTACCCATAGTGCGATCAATCTGTGACACTCCATCAGGACAAAGCTAGCAGTCACACATCAAAATCCACTGTAAATTTCCTAAAAGAAATGGAACTCAAAACCTGGTATCAAGGCCACACCCTTCACTGATATCCCTACTAAATCTCCCGATGTATCACCTATGGATTTTTGTGCTTTCAGACTTTTAAAATCTGCATTATCCAAACGTCGTCCGAAAACCCTTACAGGACTCTGGAAAGCTGTTCAGGAGAAATGGGATAGAATACCTCTTCTGACACTTCAAAAGGCATTATTATCCTGGAAATTGCGGTGTCGAAAGATAGTTCAGAATAAGGGATGTCAAATAGAACATTTAAAACACAAGAATTTTATGTAATTTAGTTTTGTGAGTACAATATACATCGTCTAAAAAATGTGTGAACAGCCTCTGTATATGTGCAATATTTTCGAATGGTAACGTTGATAAAGCAATTATCCAAGCAGAGAGAAGTGTAGACTGGAAGCTTCATCTACTTTGCGTGGAAAGAATACTGCCTTACTTCCATGCAAGTCGCCATTTTATTTGTATGCAAAGTCTGTAACACTGTACAGTGTGTAAAAAAAGTATTCGATTGAGGGTACCCTAGTAGTATAAAAATGAGAGTTTTGCGCCAGGATTAAGGGGAGGAGCTTAAAGTGGGCGGAGCTAACTGAGTGACGTGGACCAATCAGAGTGCAGCTGGCCACCTGGCGGTCGATTTGGACCAATCAGGAGAGGGCAGCGCTGCTATCGCCCCCTAGCGGGAAAGAGTGGAACCTTGTAGTTCAGCAGAATCTTAGAGGGAGTATGTGCTCTGCGGAGCGCCACCTATCGGTTAAATAGGGAACTAAATTTTTTACAAGGATTGGAGGTCAGGGCATATTTTTTTCAGTGCTGCCATCTGATGCTGAAAGCTAGAACTACATTTTTGGGACTTAGAAATTTTTTTAAAAGTATTTTCCATGGGAATTGAACCCGTTAAGGAAATATTACCTGACTACTTTTAGCGACGTAATACCGTTACGCTATGAATCGTCGGAAGTTCAGTGAATTATATTCTATAACAGAGAGAATATTTTTATGAATTTACTAGAATTAATTATCAAAAATAAATATAACGTCATCTATTGTTTAAAAATGAAACTTAGAAAATTTAATACAAGGTTTTGAGTATATTTTTCAAAACTTTAAATATTTTTAGTCGAATTCTAACTTAAAATATATATTATCAACTTAGTAGTTCAAAAAAAAGGGCTTATTTTCAGGACATTAAAATTGTTTTGCTATGTTTTTTAACGTGATATATAATTTTACATAGATACATTCGCTAAATAATACAAAATAATAATAAATTTGTACATAGATAGGCTAAAACGAATATTTTTTCTTTTACTTTAAATTTTTTTATTAGGTTTTTAAACTTAAAACATATTATCAATTTAATAGTTTGGAAAAAGTATTTATTACAGAACATTCCATACTAGTATGAAAAAAAAATGAGAAATATTATTTGAACATTGAAAAAAACATTCCATGAAAGGTAACAAGGGATATTTTTACACATGAAATTATTTACGACAACCCTTAAGTTTAAAATATCTTTAATTTTTCTTATGAATATTACTTTGCAGTATAATATAATTTAGATAGAGCTTTGAAACCATTGTAACATTTAGTATAGAAAAAATTATTATTTGATCTTACCTTGAAAAACATTCCATGAAAGCTAACAAGGGATATTTTTAGACATAAAATTATTTAAACAAAGCGGGAATTCTCCAGTAGAGTTATTTTTTCCTTTTAATATTAGAAATAAAAACTGAAATATGATTCAATCTAGATAATTATTTAAATTAAATACACATAACATATCAATCCATACTATTAAATCTACAAGAGAAGATATTAAATTTACGCTAAAAAAATTTTTTTAATTGTCGACATATACATACTGCAATAGTCTACATTATTATCAAAAAGTTCATTGAATTATATTCTATAACAGAGAGAATATTTTTATGAATTTACTAGAATTAATTATCAAAAATAAATATAACGTCATCTATTGATTAAAAATGAAACTTAGAAAATTTAATACATGGTTTTGAGTATATTTTTCAAAACTTTAAATATTTTTAGTCGAAGGGCTTATTTTCAGGACTTTAAAATTGTTTTGCTATGTTTTTTAACGTGATATATAATTTTACATAGATACATTCGCAAAATAATACAAAATAATAAGAAATTTTTACATAGATAGGCTAAAACGAATATTTTTTTTTCTTTTACTTGATATTTTTACACATGAAATTATTTTACAACAAGCGTTAAGTTTAAAATATCTACAATTTTTCTTAAGAATATTACTTTACAGTATAATATAATTTAGATAGAGCTTTGAAACCATTGTAACATTTAGTATAGAAAAAATTATTATTTGATCTTACCTTGAAAAACATTCCATGAAAGCTAACAAGGGATATTTTTAGACATGAAATTATTTAAACAAAGCGGGAATTCCCCAGTAGAGTTATTTTTTCCTTTTAATATTAGAAATAAAAACTGAAATATGATTCAATCTAGATAATTATTTAAATTAAATACACATAACATACCAATCCATACTATTAAATCTGCAAGAGAAGATATTAAATTTACGCTAAAAAAATTTTTTAATTGTCGACATATGCATACTGCAATAGTCTACATTATTATCAAAAAGTTCATTGAATTATATTCTATAACAGAGCGAATATTTTTATGAATTTACTAGAATTAATTATCAAAAATAAATATAACATCATCTATTGATTAAAAATGAAACTTAGAAAATTTAATACATGGTTTTGAGTATATTTTTCAAAACTTTAAATATTTTTAGTCGAAGGGCTTATTTTCAGGACTTTAAAATTGTTTTGCTATGTTTTTTAACGTGATATATAATTTTACATAGATACATTCGCAAAATAATACAAAATAATAAGAAATTTTTACATAGATAGGCTAAAACGAATATTTTTTTTCTTTTACTTGATATTTTTACACATGAAATTATTTTACAACAAGCGTTAAGTTTAAAATATCTACAATTTTTCTTAAGAATATTACTTTACAGTATAATATAATTTAGATAGAGCTTTAAAACCATTGTAACATTTAGTATAGAAAAATTATTATTTAATCTTACCTTGAAAGGCATTCCATGAAAGCTAACAGGGGATATTTTTAGACATAAAATTATTTAAACAAAGCGGAAATTCCCCAGTAGGGTTATTTTTTCCTTTTAATATTAGAAATAAAAACTGAAATATGATTCAATCTAGATAATTATTTAAATTAAATACACATACCATACCAATCCATACTATTAAATCTGCAAGAGAAGGTATCAAATTTATCTCGCGATGTTAATAGAGAAGATTCTTACATTATCTGAAATAATACAGACTTTATTATGTTTAGAAGATATTTACAAGAGTTCATTTTAGAATTAAATGAATCATGGTTTGAATCCTACAACAGTAGGGGGGTATGTGCAAACATGAAGACTTTAAATTATACAATTACCATCTAGAACCTGAAACTTAAAAATATATGTACCAATTTAAGTATCTGTATATAGTTTATGTACAGTTTTGAATATATTTCAAACCATAAGCACTTTTACAACTTTGAAAATATATTGTAAGTTAAGACGCTTACTAAAATTAAAAATATTTTATAGAGATAAAGACTTGAAAGATAAAATTTACAAGTTTTAATCCTAAATATTATATTTTATCCAGAAATGTAGACTATTAATATATGATTTTTAACCTTACATGCTTTCAACGATTACCTAAATTGCGATATAACCTTTAGACTTCCTTTTTAATAACATAAATATATATACATAAATGTTATCAAATTAAAATTTTTAATATACTTTCGTATAAGATAGTTTTCTACATGCAATTACCAAAATATTTTATCCTTACAGCAACAGAAATAATACAGACTTTATCATGTTTAGAAGATATTTACATGAGTTCATTTTAGAAGTAAATTGACCAAGGTTTAAATCTTACAGCGATAGTGTTATACGTAGACAATATTTTTGCTTTATATAAGAAAATAGTTACTATATATTTTAAAATTAAAATTAGTTTTGTTAAGAATAAAACTTTGCTGTATATTTTATAATATAAGCATATACCAAACTCTCATAGTTATCATTTTCATCAGTTAACGGTTTAAAATATACAATTGGCTAAAATACATATTCAATTATTTAAAAGTAGGATAAGCTAATAGAATTTTTATATCAAAGTTGTTCGATTATTGCTTACAAGACTTTAAATATAAAGTTTAATGAAACTGGATCAATTTAACTTTCCTTTTGATACATCTAGAGAAAAATTATCTGAAAAGTATGATGATTTTAACATAGCTAAAGAATTCGCTGAAAAGAAAATGATCAAGCAAGAATCTGCAGAAAAAGAGTCAATATACGATGATTTCATTTTAATCAGTATCCCACAAACTGTGTAAAAACGTGCTTCTAATCTGATATCTATTTTGAAACAATAGCCGACCATAATATCATGGAATGACAAGGTTAAGTGATATATCAAGGAAAACCTTATGTAAGTTCTAATATTATTGATTTATTCAATTCAATTTTAACTAATAAGAAGAAAAGTGTCAATACCCAAGCTGGATTTTTATCAGTGTTAAAGCGATTAAATATCGCACAACATTTTATACAAAACAAGCATTTATCTGTACAGCAACAAGAAGAAAAAAATAGTTATCTCTTTAATAAAATCTGTTTTAAAACTATATATTAGTGTTTTTTTATCCATGCTGTGGGAGAATCACAATGCTCTTTCACACAAGGTCCGTTTCTGTATACCCTATATTGTAACATGTTAGGGATGGTTTGAGTCAACAATGTCTTCTCTACACAGTCTATAATATCTGACGAATATTCTCGCAGTTTGTTGATTTGTTCCCGATTTAATTTTATACAAGAGTTTTAGCGCTTTTAAGAATTACCATCTTTGAAAAGGGAAATAACTGAATCACTTACGATTTGTTAGTAAATGTTGAATGATTATTTTTCGTGCAATATAATTTTTCAGGAGAGATAAAAAAAGTTACTTCTACTTTGATATATAACATTGCAGTTTTAAATATTCTACAAACGCTATGAATCATTTTGTATAGAAATTAATTACCATCTGATCTTACCTTTAAAATCTATAGTTTATGCACTTAATACATATAATTTTTTTACTTAAAGCATATTAAAACTTAATAGTTCCCTTATAAAGGTTTCAAGACTTTAAAAATTTTTTACTTTGTTTTAAATCTAATCTATAATTTTACATAGATATAACCACTAATAAATTGTTTTATATAGAAAAAGCATACATCGCACGTAAAATTTTAGTTTTCTTAACAAAAACCTTTAAAAACTTTAATCGAAACGTTTATTACGTTAAAAAATCAAGCACCTATTGAATAACTTTGAACAAGTTTTACATTAGAAATTATTTTCCGACGACTGTTAAACAAAATTTATACTATAAGTTTAAGACACTTCCTAATACTTACAATTTTATCATTCTATAAAGATTATAATTTCTTTTGAATCGTTTTCAAATATCTATAATTTATTTTAATAATAGCATAAAACTTGAATAATTTTGAATTAATTTCATATAAATTCTCTCTCATTAAAATAACATAAAAATAAGTTATGTGTTTCAAAACATGCATACAACTTATGTGAGAACACTTCAAGTTAGAAGATGTGATAGCTCCTTAAATGGAACATAATTCAGAGTTTCACACAGGTTGAGATAGTGCACATTCATTAGTAAGTTCCAATGCAATCAATATTTCGTTAAATTTCCTAAGCAGGGATTCCAAAATCGTTAAACTTAAAAAAAGTTTAAGTAAATTAATTAAGAATATCCAATTATTTTAATTATTAAAAATTATCATAGTTCAAAAAGATATGACATGATTATATTTTCATTTTTTAAATACTATTTCAAAAACGGAATAGTTTAAATGTAATTACTTTAGGATCATTCTAATGATTAGAAAAACTTTTATACCAAAAAACTAAGAAAACCTGAAAAAATATTCAACTAATCCCGGGTTTATTACATTGAAAAAGTATCATTAAAAATAATCAATCATAATACGTTTAAAATAAATAATAAGTTTACGTTAATATCCATTTACGTTCAAAAATAAAGTTAAAAAACATAATAAGTTATCATCATTTATGTTTAAAACATAAATGATAAAATATAAATAAAACAATAAAATATAAATTTTTAAAAATGGTTAGAAGGTCATAAACAGAAGTACTACATACCTACTTTTTTCAATCTCAAGCATTTAGCTTCTAGTACATTTTACAAGTTCAGAACCTGAATACCTTATCTCATCTATTTCCAAAGCGACGTGCAATAGAGTCCTGGAAAACCCCCTAATGATTGCACTTAGGGGGTTTCTAAAGACGCTATCCGACCCGACTGCTTCAAAATTTTAATTCCTTTCAGGCTGAGTCTAGCTCCAGCCATGAGCTAGTTTTCCTTTTCAGGTTATATTTAAAGGACGTATGTAATGGATATATACACTGCTGGCCACTGTAAATGCAACACCCTGAAGGAAACATGCAAACAACATGAAATTTACAACATGCATTAGCGGAGGTGAGATATGCAAATGATTAGAATTTCAGCGCAGACGCACATCACGCGCGCCTGTGGCGCCACTTCAAAGCGCTATTTAAGGCTTGGAGATTTCGACGATTTCAAGTTCGGCAATTGTGTTTTTCTTGTGGTTTTTTCAAAAAAACGATCAATTATGCCACGTCGATAACAACGATCATCTTTTGATCAAGTATCCGAGTTCGACAGAGGAAGGATAGTGGCCTACCGAGATTGTGGATTATCTTTCAGGGAAATCGGTAGTCGTGTTGGACGAAACCAAACAACTGTAATGCGGATATGTGATCGTTGGATGCAGGAGGGTACAACGGACCGGCGTGTTCGATCGCATCCACCTCAGCGCACCACTTCACGTGATGACAGGCAAATTGTGCGCATGGCAGTGACGGATCGCTGAGTCACATCACGAACCATAGCACAACACATGCAGTCTGTAACGCATCATCCAGTGTCTGCGCGTACCATTCGACGCCGTTTACAGCAGAGTGGTCTGTCCGCAAGACGTCCATTGCTTTGTCTACCCTTGACGCAGAACCACAGACGTCTCCGCCGCCAATGGTGCGATGACAGAAGGATGTGGACGGCAGAATGGAATGAAATTGTCTTTACTGACGAGTCACGCTTCTGTCTGCAACACCACGATGGTCGCATTCGAGTCTGGAGACACCGTGAAGAGAGGATGCTGAACAGCTGCGTTATGCACCGCCACACTGGTCCTGCACCGGGTATTATCGTATGGGGCACGCATTGTCCAACGGTTCTTCGTCAATCGCCAGATTGAATTGCTTCCCTGGCCGCCTCGCTCTCCGGATCTTTCGCCGATAGAAAACATGTGGTCCATGGCTGCTCTACGATTGACCCAGATTCCATCCCCAGCTGCCACAGCAGATCAACTTTGGCAACGTGTGGAAGCTGCTTGGTCTGCTGTACCCCAAGAACTCATCCAAAGTCTCTTTGAATCAATGCCGAGGCGTGTGGCAGCGGTGATCTCCAACAATGGCGGCTACGCTGGCTACTGATTTTGGCAGGAACTACACTTCACAGAAGTCTATAAATTTAATCATTTGATACTTGGTCAACATGTTATCTACAAAATAAATTTTGTTGTGATATCTCTTGTCTTTCTTGGTGTTGCAATTTGGGTGGCCAGCAGTGTATATATATATACAGGGTGGCTAATAAATACTGTAACACTCCAAAAAATAAGAGTTAATTTTAATCATTTGGAAAAACAATTTATCTATCTATTTGTGTGATTGGCAACTTTTTGTAAACGCAGACGATTTTTGTTTAAAGTAAAACATGTAGAATATTTTTAAAGCTGGAAGCCAAAAGGTTAATGGTTAAACAGCTTTTTGATCGCGGATTTTCTGCAGGTAAATATTTAAGCAATTAAAATGCCTTGGTTTTAATAGGACGTTTATATATACGACTATAAATCGATTATTGGATACCAATAGCTGTAAAGATCGACCAAGGTCTGGTCGTCCACGCACTGTTCGTACAAAAGAACGTATCAAAAGAATTCGTGAAAAGATACGAAGAAATCCACAACGTTCTGCAAATAAAATGGCTGCAGAAGAGAACATCAGTCGCAGAACTATGCAACTTATCATAAATGAAGACCTGGGTTTTCGCCCTTATCGCAAAAGAAAAGTTCAAGGTTTGACTACTGCACAAATAGTAAAAAGGTTACAAAGATGTAAGAAATTGCTGAACCGGCACGGTAGCAAAAGTGTTGAAAAGATAATTTTCTCTGATGAGAAGCTGTTTTGTACAGAACAAAGTTATAATGCTAAAAATGATGTTGTATATTCAGCAACCTTCGAGGATATACCTGAAAATCTTCGAACTGTTAAACGCTTTCAGAACAAGAATTCTGTTATGGTTTGGGCTGCAGTGTCACACAATGGAAAACTGCCTCTGAAATTCATCGATAAAGGGGTAAAAATCAATGCTGAATATTACAAACAGGAAGTATTGGCTACACGTTTATTACCACATGCTAACAGATTGTATCCCAAAAAGAATTGGATATTTCAGCAAGATTCTGCACCGTCCCACCGATCCAAAACAACACAGGAATGGCTCCATGCCAATTGCCCGAAGTTTATCAAGTAAGAAGATTGGCCACCTTCTTCACCAGATCTAAATCCTTTAGACTATTGCATTTGGGGGATTTTAGAGTCTAAAGTAAATGCTAAGCAGCACAGAAGTTTGGACTCCCTCAAAGCTTCCATACGGAGTGAATGGGACAAATTACCTCATAAAATGATTCGTGCCGCAATAGGACAGTGGCGTAAGAGATTATCTTTAGTAATCGATAAAGATGGCGGTCGATTCGAGTAAAATTATTTCATGGTAAACTTTCATGTATAATGTTCATAATATTGTTGTATTTTCCATTTTCTATTTCATCCGTGTGTAATTAAATGATTCGATATTTGTCACAGTATTTATTAGCCACCCTGTATATATATATAAATATATATACTCTGGTTATCAAATATTAAGGAAAAGTAACAAGAATAGCGATTACTCAAAAAGTTACGCGTAGAATTTAATGAAACTTATACAACACATAGGTAGGTATAAAATAGCATAAAAAGAAATCGCAGACAATTATGGTGTTATAGAAACTAGCATATGTATACAATGAACAAATGGGATGTGGTAGAGGAAAAGTACCTTGGCGTATGATCCCCCCGACAGCGATGCTGTCAATTATGCGGTAGGAGAGAGCCATTAAAGCATTTGGAAGTGCGGCTGAGAACGTACATACTCGATAGGTCCATGCGCTGAACCTGCTCAAGATCCACGATGCGAGCCCTCTCGCGTCCCGAAAGCGTACATCATGGATGCCATCTCTATAGGTGTCACGGGGACCCCAAACACTACCTGATCCGTATGCATGGATGAAAACGAGTCCAAATCAAAATACGCCTACTATCGCTTTGGAGATCTATACGTGCCCACTTATGGCGTGAGCCTCGCAAAAAGACCACCAACCTTCCGAAGCTTGCAGCGATCGTGACAAATATCGTCGTGGCTGAACCTACTGGTTGTTGCCAAAGTCGGACTCACATCTGCCTCCCCCATTTCAGTTCTTCGGAGGTCATTGTTACAATTTGGCTATGCCAGCCTCGCAGCGACAATTGCCGCCTTGCTCTGAGATTTTTACTTTTATGCTTCTTGCAAATGACGTATTCCAACTGCAGCGCCACTATTTTGCATAAAGTTCAGCACCTTTTACTTAACAACATATTCAAATTTTAAGTGAGTGAGGACTTTGGTTTCACTACCCTTTTCAAAGTTCACTAATTTTTTTTCGGCGATTTTTTTTTCGCAGTGGTCACGAACTGATTTCCCATCCCACTATAATGAATGTCATAATTATAGCTTTCGCATCGCCAGATCCACTTTTTTAGGGCCGGATACTTTTGGCCAGCATTTGGTCCAACCTTCCTTGGTTGAACACAAAAATATACCTAACATTAAAAATAGTTGGTGAGCAAGCATAATGTATAGTCAACACACGTATTTATTTCATTATACATTTTATTTGAAATTAAAATGATAACTAAAGGAGTCATAAAATTAATGTGATATTGCAAAAAATTAAAGCTTCAATTTCTGGGTCATCCGCTATGTTGGTTGTGTGCTTGAAAATAGTAGTTGTTCACAGATGCTTCCAAACATTTGTGACAGTGAGGGAGTACATCAAAGAGACTTGATTGAATTCTCTGGATGTCAGATTCTATTTGAAAATTTGCTAGCATTATATCTATATTGACTGAGTAGCAAAACAATTGTTTATTTTTTCCTGAAATCAATTTTTAAATTTTTGACGTTAGAATTATGCTCGAAATGCAAGAAAAAAAAATGTTAACATTTAATTGGGCTTGGAACGCGTTTATGGTTTGACTGGTTTTTACACCGGGTTTCATTGAAATGGGCATCCATCGAGTTCTGGCACGGGTCATAAACAATTTGATTTCATCAAGTAGGTCCTAACTGAATTCGATTCGTGCCCCCCTCCCCCATTAAAAGTTAGAAGCACGCTACTCCTATGAAGGGAGGCGGGAAAAGACAGTCCGGTGCTAAATATAGTAAAGCCTTTATTAATATAGTAAAGCATTTAGTAAAGCAAATATAGTAAATTAAATATAGTAAAGCATTTAGAACCATGTTCTATTAAACTTCTCAAAAACTGCCTACATTGCGAAACACGGAACTGAAATGAATGTTTTGTGCTTAAAGAAGTTTATGTATGCCTTAAAACTTTAAAATGTGGTGCATTTGATGCTGTAATTCAGTTTAGTGATGGTATGAAGTAGTCAAGTATTTCTGACGTATTCCAGTATTTCTCCTTAAATCCCGGAATTTCGTAGAACTGAAAAGACTATTGTGCGGGTCGGTACAACTTAGGAAGGGTCGTTGCTTTTTGAAGTCAGCCCAAATGTAACTACTAATGATCTTTGCCTTTTCAGTCGGCAGTTTTTTTATTTAGGTGCTAACGACATGACTCGTCAAAAGGGAGTGGCTAGCAGTCAGCGCTGACAATCAAAGACTAACGGACTCCTCTTCGGAAGTGAATACGCCAGACGGAATGTCTCCAGACCCCTGATTTCACCAAGGGGGTGAAAGAAACAGCCTTTTGTTCGACAAGAGGGCTGCAGAGGTGTTAAAAGTAAACGGCGTGTGGCCCACGGGGACAGAGAGAGCTATATATAAACCATTCTCGAATCAACTTAATCGCACATACAAAATTTCATAAAAATCAGTCCAACCGTTTAGGAGGAGTTCAGTGACATACACACGGACAGAAGAAAGAAATATATATATATATATATATATATATATATATATATACAGGTAACCCTCCTATAACACGGCAGATAGGTTCCTAGAAAATGCTGTGTTGTGTGAAACCGTGTTATATCAGACCCAGAGCCAGTACAAAAGGGGGGGGGGGTTACGTTCCAAAAACTTATTAAAAACAAGCTTTTTTAAAAAAATTTCCTTATAAACAACTTAATAAATTTCTTCCTCATCACTGCTCAGTACAATCAAACGAGAATGTTTTTTTCCGTTGAACGATATCACCTTCATTTTCAGAACCTTTTTCTTCATTTAGAGTTTTTGCACCTTCTATCCTCTAAAAAATCTGTAATTTTGGTTTGTTTGCTGGTTCTTCTCTGCATTCAAGAAAAATGATTCAAGATTTTCAGCTAAGCTTAGGCCTTCTTGTAACTTTATAGAGTTATTAATGAATAATTTATTATTTGTTTATACAGTTTTATATAAAGTCACTGATAGTTCATCATTCCTTCCCGTCATTATTTTAAGGCAATTTAGTTTTTAAATGTGTAAACAAAAATCATGTTGTCTAGTGCTGTAGAAATACAGTGTTATACAAAGGATTTCGCAATTTTTTTTATCGTGTTAGAGCGAAAACGTGTTGTAAGATGCCGTGCTGTAGGA
>OU015502.1:147625417-147665417 GCA_907164885.2 Dolomedes plantarius
CATAACTGATGAAGTAATAAGATGAATTTCTTGAGTAAAATAAATAATTTATTATATAATAAATGTTTAATCCAAACAACAATACAATATTAGAAGAAAAAGTTGAAATTCTTGAGTAAAAATAATATAGTATTAACTAATAATTAACCAATGCAAATAGCAAGAATAAGAGTAGCAATGGAAAAAGCAAAGAGAATATAATATTAACCAATATTATATGTAAGAACCAATTATACTAACAAATAGAAGAAATTAGAATATCTTGAGTAATTAAATAATACACTACATGTTTATAAATTTAACCTCAAATATTTATTGTTTAATAAATGTTTAAATCAAAAAACAATACATAAGAAGATAAAATTGAATAAGTTGAAATTCTTGAGTAAAATAATATATTTACACAACAAGATTATTAAGTTGACCTCAATCATATAATATAGAATAAAGATTTAAACCAAAAAACATAACAGATGAAGTAATAAGTTGAATTTCTTGAGTAATATAAATAATATATTATAGAAAAAATGTTTAATCCAAACAACAAAAAAAACACAACATTAGAAGAAAAAGATGAAATTCTTGAGTAAAATCAAAAATAAAATATACAACTAGTTTAAACCAAGGCTAAGGCCAAAACCAGCCGGACATTTAATTGCGAATCCTAAGTTACGGCTGGTCGAATTTCCAAACATGATGCGCAGTGACGTTCTGCGTCGGCGGTCCTTTAGTCAGGATTACTCGGCAACCGGTTGGCCGGTTACCTAGCCACAGCCTTGCGACTCAATTTTAAACTTTTCCCCTTAATTTTGCATTTATATTGCTTATAAATGCTTTCTGAACAAAGTTATGTATTTTTTTGTACTTTCGTTGAATAGTTAATTTTTCAAAAATATTTTTATGCTTGTACTCTGAATTTTCGCGAAATTTTTGTACTTTTCTACACTAAAGTTAAACTTTTATAACCTAAATGACCTCGAATCCTAAAATGGATACATAACTTTATTTTGATGTATTACAGGAATCGTTATTATAAATTTCATAAAATTTCCTCAAAAATTATGACGCGAGGAGCATTTTAAAGACTTACAAATCTGGAAATTTTTTATTTTGAGAAAAAGTCATTTAAAAGATAATTTTTTAACTACCTTTAATACTTACTACTCTAAAGCCACCCAATTTTTCATTTTTCTTTTCACTACACATTTTAAATGCATTTCATTCCAATATTTACATGTTTTTAAAATATTAATACACCCTCAAAAAAAATTCCAATTTTTGCTCGATTTTTGGTAATTTGAAAGTCCACCATCCCCTTAATTAATCAAATTTAATTTTACTATATTGTCACAAAATTCCTGGTTCCATTTTAGCGCATATTTTGCTGTTTGATTAGCCTAAACCATCATTTCGGTAGTTTGGCGGTGTCATTTCAAATTTTGAGCGTTTACACTTTTCCAGCAATATATAATTTAAACTGTCCTCTGTTCCTATACTTCCAACTGTGATACTACTCTAAAAATTAACATTCAGCTGAATCCCTGTACTAACGTACGTGCATTATTTGTTAAACACTTATCCATCTGATCGTAAAACTGAGTTTGTTTGCTTATAACAGAATATATAAAGAAATCAAGAAAACTCGCCCAATGGTACATATTTGAAAGATACGGTTCCTTAGAAATTAATAGAAGTTCAACAAAACAACTAGTTCAAACCGGGCTGGGAAGTATGAGTTTCTTATTTTTAATGATCACTTTAAAATTTACGCGAAAAAGGAAGGTTCATTTTAATCTTTTGCTGCCATCTGTTAGCTAAAAGAGGAAGCTTTTGTTTATTGAAAAACGATTTTTTCTTTCAGAAAAAGGCCTCCCACTTGGATTTGTGGATCTACGTGGCTTTTAGTCGAGAAAAAAGGAAGAAAAACTTTCGAACATTTTGAAAGATGAATATTCTCATCAAAACAATTATTTATTTAAGATCAGAGAACGTACTTCTGAAAATAATTAAGAATAATTCATTTCGAATTTAATAAATCGAAAATTTTTGTAAAATGAAATAAAATTTCATATCTATGCAGTATTCAAATTAACTTAATCTCATACAAACGGTAGTCTTATAGGATTTGCAGATTGTATTTTGAAACTTAAATTGTCTGTTTTGTTAAAGGAAAGGAAGTCTTGATTTAGAATTCTAACTTGTTGTAACTGTTTGTATGCGGTGAAATATGAATTTGAATTTCGGCCTCAACTAAAAATGTATGATGTAGAATATTTTATGAGAATTTTTCTTGCTTTGGATTATTTAAAATTCTAAATTCTTTGAAAATCTAACAACGATATTGAAAATATATTGTGTAAGAATAAAATTAGAAATCTGTAACTTCTTTGAAGTAATATAACTAGATAAAATAATTTTAAAAGTATATTTATTTAAAACTATATAACATTAAGAACGCTGAGAATGAAATACAATGCATTTTCAATATTAATTAAATGGAACATTTTTGCAAAAAGGCCTAAATTTATCTGGGTGATATAGACAAATAATCTATCAAGTTATTAGCACAAACGCATAAATATATCTGATTAAAGAAAAATGTTTATCCATTCAACAGAATTTTTAGTAGGATAACACAAAATGTAAAAGTTCAGACATGTGTAAACTTGAAGATTTACTCCGATAAGCTTTAGAAATATTTGACTGCGTTTTCTTTGATTAAACACATCTAAATTTTTTCTTATCTATACAGTTCCATGACTGACTGACAGACTGACAGATAACGCACAGACCAAACCGCTGGACCTAAAGGGCTGAAATTTTGCATGGCGATTCTTCTTATAGTGTAGGGGTGCACTAAGAAAGATTTTTGAAAAATTCTTCTTAGATTTTTTTAAAATTAAATTAAGCAGTTTTTGTAACTTTTTTTACGTTTGCATTTAAAATAATAATCTCCGGGTTATAAAATTTATATCACGAGAAAGATCGTAAAAATTCCTTTAAAATGAAATCTTTTTCCAATCGTTACCTCCATTTTTTGATTTTTGGTAAATTTTCAAAGATTAATTTTTAGAATTTAGTTTATTAAATGCTGATCCCGTGGTTTCTTTTCTTTTTGTGATACTTTAAACTAATTTTGCGTCACGCGCGTAACAATGAAATGGAAAAAAAAATTTTCTTGCTATTGCGGCAGACGATTATCAAAAAAATATTAAAATCCAGTAAAAGATATATATTCCTCAAACTGTACTATATTAACTGTACTATATTCTTTAGTATGTCCTATCAGATTTAATTTGAATATTTTCTTCTACATTATTTTGTCTATAAAATATCCCTTAAGATTTTTTTATCAATATATATATACATATATATATATATATATATATATATATATATATATATATATATATATATATATATATATATATATAAATATATATATAAATATATATATATAAATATATATATATATATATATATATATATATATATATAAATATATATATATATATATATATATATATATATATATATATATATATATATATATATATATATATATATATATATATATATATATATATATATATATATATATATATAAATATAAAATATATATATATTTATATATATATTTATATATATATATATATATATATATATATATATATATATATATATATATATATATATATATATATATGTATATATATATATATATAAATTATATATATATATATATATATATAAATATATAAATATATAATATATATATATATATATAAATATATATATATATATATATATATATATATATATATATATATATATAATATATATATAAATAAATATATATATATATATATATATATATATATATATATATATATATATAAATATATATATATATATATATATATATATATATATATATATATATATATATATATATATATATATATATATATATATATTTATTTATTTATGTATTTATTTATTCTTTTGGCTTTAATCGCATACATTGACAGTTGTAATCAATTTCAATGTACTCCATAGCGAAGCACTGGTATTCAGCTAGTTAATGATATGTGGTTAATGCTCACTATAAAAGAATGTTGGACGTCTATTACGCAGACGGTCATGTCATTTAACATCATTACAGGGCTGGAAGCAAAGAAAAACCAACACTGTTTCCCGATTCTCAATTGTAGTAAATCCTAGGGTATTAGTACCTTGATTGTAATAAATCCACCGCCTATGTTGGGATTAGCGGACATAACACACGAATCCCTCTTGTTGAACGGAGAAACTGGTGGAGAAAGCTTCATCTGAAAGCTAGACAATTCAAACAAAAGTCAATTTGTTTCTTTATTTAGTTAATCGCCAGTCGTAGGATACCTAAAAGTTCGTGTTTGATTTATACTTCTGGTCCACTGAAGATCGAGAATGACTATACGAATGACTATACGAAGACGTCATAGATTTTATTTCATATCATTGCTTTTTCCTTCATTGTGATGGCAACAGGAAATTATTGTTATGTCGAACGAAGAATCTTACTTCTCCTTTCTGTTATCTATATATATATATATATATATAACAGTTCTGTAACGGACTGACTGACTGACAGATAACGCACAGATCAAACCTCTGGACCTAAAGGGCTGAAATTTTGCATGACGATTCTTCTTATAGTGTAGGGGTACACTAAGAAAGATTTTTGAAAAAATTTCTTAAATCTTTTTAAATTAAAATTTTAAGCTGTTTTCTACCTTTTTTTAAGTTTGCATTTAAAATAATAATCTGGGGGTTAAAAAATTTATATCACGAGAAAGATCATAAAAATTCCTTTAAAATGAAATCTTTTTCGAATCTTTACTTCCATTTTCTGATTTTTGGGGAATTTTTAAAGATTAATTTTTAGAATTTAATTTATTAAATGCTGATCACGTGGTTTCTTTTCTTTTTGTGATACTTTAAACTAATTTTGCTATGCTAAACGTGCATAACAACGAAATAAATTGACAATTTTTCTTTTTTTCTAATGCGGCAGACAATTGGACATTTTAAAAAAAATATTAAAATACAGTAAAAGAAATGTTCCTCAAATTGTACTATATTAACTGTACTATATTCTTTAGTATGTTCTATTAGATTTAATTTGAATATTTCCTTCTACATTTTTTTGCCTGTAAAAATATCCGTTACGATTTTTTTAATAAATATATTATTATTTTTTGGGGCATTAATTGCATACATTGACCTTTGTATTTAATTTGAATGTACTTCGTAGCGAAGCACGGGTATTCAGCTAGTCTATATATATAAAACAGTTCTGTAACTGACTCACTGACTGACATACAACGCACAGACCAAACCGCTGGACCTAAAGGGCTGACATTTTGCATGGCGATTCTTCTTATAGTGTAGGGGTGCACTAAGAAAGATTTTTCAAAAATTCTTCTTAGATTTTTTTAAATAAAATTTTTAAGCTGTTTTTGTAATTTTTTTTAAGTTTGCATTTAAAATTATAATTTGAGGGTTATAAAATTTATATCGCGAGAAAGATCATAAAAATTCCTTTACAATGAAATCTTTTTCGAATCTTTACCTCTATTTTCTGATTTTTGGTGAATTTTTAAAGATTAATTTTTAGAATTTAATTTATTAAATGTTGATCACGTGATTTATTTTTCCGGTACTTTAAATAAATGTATCGTCACGTGCATAACAACTAAATAGACACAAAATATTTTTTTTCTTGCTAATGCGGCAGACGATTGGACATTATTTTGTCTATAAAAATATCCCTTACGAATTTTTTATAAATATGAATATTTTTTTCTACATCAAGTGTATATATTTATCGTCGTATTTATTATAAATAAATATATATATATATATATTATTATTTATTTTGGCATTAATTGCATACATTGACTGTTGTATTTAATTTGAATGTACTCCGTAGCGAAGTGCGGGTTTTCAGCTAGTAATGTTATATAGATGATGTTTTCAGGTATTGTAAATAGGTTAAAATGTAAGTTTATATGGAGTCAGACAAAACAAAAGTTTTAAAGGAGAACAGAAAGGCAGAATTTTTTTCGAAAGAATATTCCGAGAGAGTATCAACAAATATATAGCGCTAATGTGCGGTTGAAATAACTACGTTATTTTGTTAGAATCAGAAGTGGACGGTAAATAACAAGAACAAAGTATATTTCTTTTCCGAGTTAGCATAATTTTAAATGAATCTAGAATATTTTACTCTCTCATGCTCTGCTGTACTGAGGAAACTCTGAAAAATTCGAAATTACTTATTTGTTTACACAGTTGTTTACGAGTTTAGTTGTTTACGAGTTAGGAACGCAAAATTTCATTTTTTATATTTTTAATTTACACGTATTCCTTAATGAGTTTGCCCACACAAATGTGTCTTTATTTAAAAGTCAGAAATATACATAAAAATTTACTTGACTAATTTGAAATTTTGTTTTGAAAAAATTTTAAGACTTAAAATTTAAAGCATGTTTAGTTTTAAACGTTTTATCCTTATTGTATGCAGAAAAACTGTCAAAATATTTTTTCTGTAGGATTAATAAAAATTCATTATCCTGCGTATGTAGTTATCAAGCGTACATTTAGAAGAACACTTATGTAGAAAATTGCTATTTAAAGGGAGTTATATTCAAAATGAATGTTTTAAAACAAGGTTGGTTCTTTCTCAACGTTGAAAAGGTTTACAAAACTTAATACGTTTACAAGTCAATAATACAAAGTTTTACAAATTAAACCTTTTCACGCATTGCTATAATTTTCACAATCTTAAGAATTCAAAAAAGACTTCATTCTATCTAGCTCTGAACAATATACTCAAAAAGATATTCAAAAAGGGGGATTGTATCAATATAAGCCATAACAGAGCCACTAATTATAGCGATTAATATCGATAAATTGTAGTATCGATCAATTACACATTACTTGCACTATTAGTTTTACTTAAAGTTTCTACTGACCTAGAATTAGAAGTAAAGTAAATGTCAGACAACACATAACACAATAAATAATCAAAGTCATTCTATGCAGAATGGAAGTATTAATTTATCGAGTAATTTATGAAAAAATGGTTGCCTCCGAAATTCATGTGCTGTAAGATACAATAATTAATTGATAGTTTGCTTTTAAGGGGACAGTGGACTTTCAAAATTGTGAAATTTGTACAAAAATTCGAATTTTTTTTTTTATTGAATTGTGAAACTACGGACGAGTAGAAATGTGTTGCAAACAGAATTTTTAATTTCTGTGATTACTTTCCTAGTTATAGGCATTTGTATTTAATTTAGATATTATATGGTTACTAATAGCAATAACTTGAAATGTGCTTTTCTCAAAATAAAAATTTTCGTGTCATACGAATATTCAAACTGCTCCAGGCGCATTTATAATTATCGTATTGCTTTGAAATTTAAGTTTTATATACTTAACTGTATATCAAATAAATCTTATTGAAAAAAAATTATGCTTCTTAGCTCAGAATTTCTAAATTTTGTACTCGAGAAGATGAATTATAGGTATTTTGCGTCATAAAAAGGGTGTTTTCACTATTATTATTTTTTTCTCTTTATGTTTTTGATGAACGCTTAAAATAAGGGATAAGTTTCATTGTTAGTTCTATGAGGTATCCTGTAAATAAAAATTACCCTATTATATGCAAAAGAAATGCGCATGGAACATTTTTAATGAGGCCAATTTTTGATCTAAATAATCATTCAAAATTCATAAATTATTAATATTTCATATTTAAATTTTAACCACTTTTACATATCTATGGTACTAATCACATATTCAAATTTCAAACAAATCCATTCAAAACAAGAAAAGTTAGGTTTGAAGGTCCACTGTCCCCTTAACAGATTCATCAATAAAATGAGAAAATAAATTAGGCAAAATGGTGCTGCCATCTGTGAAAGAAAATTTGTAATAAAATTGAACTTGAACCTATCAAATGTTACACTGAATGAAAAAAATGAAATAGTAACTGAAATTAGATCTTTATAGAAAATAAACAAAAAGATATCACTCCAAGAAATTTAAAATTTAATTTTGTACGCTCCTACCTTCTTTATATAAACGGTCACAGTGGATTAACTAAAAAATGGCACATACGCATATATATAATATATATATCTTATTATCTAATATTTGATTAAAATTATAAATTGCATTTTTCAAATAAATTAGAATAAAATTCATATCTTCAAAATAAAAAACTATCCATATTGAAAAACAATATTTATTTACCGGAATTTTATTATAGGAATTCATATCAAAATTTTGCAGTACTTCATTTAGTTCGTTTTCTGGATATACCGAACCCGAGGAAAAAATTCCTCCCGAACCTTTAATAGGGACACTCTAGGGAATATTGACACCTTATTTCCTCGTCTGTTCAGGGAGAATAAAACTAAATGTATGATAAGGAACTATTCGACCAAATCATAGGTACTTTCACAGTGGACTATCAAACAGATTTTTCCCAGTGGACTATCAAACAGATTTCAAAATTGAGAACTTTAATATTTCATTCATAGTAGAATTGTGACGATATTCTTTTTTTCTTTTGAAAACAATCGTATGAGTAGAAAATGTTATTCAGAGCTATGCTTTATGCTGGCTTTTTCAGCGGTGTGCAATCAAAAGGACTGAGAATATATATTCGAATTTTTTTGAATTGTGAAACTACGGACGAGTAGGAATGTGTTGCAAAAAGAATTTTTAACACATATAATGCGCATTACTTTGCAATCAATGCGCATAAAGTGCGTTTCATTCGAGACATGCTGATTTTCTACTTATTTAGTATTACGCTTATCGTATACTAGCCGGTCGTTTAGGGACCAAATCCCTTCAGCAATCATTGTCAGAGAATGGAATTTGATAATGTTCTAGGCTTCTAATCTTCAAATAGCCAATTCTTGGTAAAATGGTACTTTCACAATGATTCATGATTTTTTTTGTGTGTGTCAGTTTTGGAAATTTTATGCCCACATCAGTGCTAGAGGGGCCCCCATCCCGAGTTGTGCCTGTAGTAAAGAATTTTCTAAATCGGGCCCTGCAAAGACTATGTATGTGTCACACTCGATACAGAGCATACTGTATCAGTCTCGTGGCGCCATCTAGAGGACCTTATCGTAAATAGAATCAAATATTGCATAAAAAATTCAATCAAATTTGAAACGTGTAAAAATATAAATTTTAGATTATAAAATCTGACTTGAAAAATTATTATTTTCATTTATTATTCTGGACATGACTTGAAACTTCTATATATGAGTTGAAACTTTTTGATTTTATTTATTTTTATCTTTTCGCTCGCTGTTTGCTTGTTGCGCCTAACGTGGCGGAAATATCCAGAGGGGTGATTTTCGAAAATGTAACAGCTTCCATTTACTGTTGTCACCCTTCAAAATTGTTGGTTTTTTATTAATTAAAAATTAACGGTAATAAAATTTAAAATTCGGGCTTCGAGGTGCACATGTTCAGACTCTTCACTATCCGTGTGCCAAATTTCATAGTTTTAAGTTAAAAGATTCGTCTCGACGCAGCACACATAAAAACACACAAACACTTCATTTTGTTAATATAGAAGGGTGGCCAGATGAAAGTGAGTCTTTTTTTGTTTTGGCCGGCAGGGATTAAAAACTTAAAGCTTATTTTACGCTAGTATATGATTTTATATGTTACGAAGCAAATGTGTTATTGTCGGAAAGTGTCAGTGTGGTGTTTGAACGTGTTTAAGCAAGGTGACTAACATACGGGCGTGACGTGGATTCGTCCAAACGGGCCCAACGAACGGTTATTCAATTTTTGACGTCAGAAGTGTTAACGAAGCCGGAATTTATCGTCGTATGAAGGATGTGTACAGGCATCAGTGTCTGTCACAGTGCACAGTGTTCAGATGGTTTAACCCTTTGAGGGGCGTGGTTTGCACAGTGCAAACACCTAAATCTAGTCTTTTTCTCACTTGCATTCAATGTATTCCAGTTAAATGGGCAGAAAAATGGTTAGTACTGCCATCTGTTATCAGTTTTAAAAAGTAAAAACATTTTGCAACCTCTAATTGGAATTTTTTTCAAAATTCTCTAGGTTAAAAAAAATGGGAAAAAAATATGCACCGTGCAAACGGTAGAGGTAGTTGCCCCTCAAAGGGTTAAGGGACTTTCGCAAATGACGCTTGAGCGCGGGACATTCCGAGACTTGCTCAAGCGCGCTTGGCCATCATCATGGAATCGGTTGTTGTCGTGGACAAGATTTTCTTCCGGCGCTTCCGTTGGACGGTCCTCGACCATCCCCCTCCCCCTCCCCCCGGTGAACAGGTCGGCAAAGGGCGTCGAGCCAGTGATCTGCAAGTTGCTGGTTCGATACCCGTCGCTGACAAAACCGCCGACGTGTACCATAATGGCGGCTGGTGCACGGGAAAAATTAGTCGTAGCTGCAATGTCCTCCAAGTTCGCAAACAACACCCCTGGAGGTGTGGGGTCAAGTGGTCCGGTCTTGTCACTTGACTCGGTTCAAAATTCGCGGACCAGATGTAAGTCCAACCTCTCTTGAGGCAATGTACCCCTCTTCTATGGATAGTGCATTTTCACTATTCGTAGACACGACAGCAAACATTTTCCATCCAATAAACCATCACAGAAAAGAAAAAACATAAGTCTCACTTTCATTTGGGCCACGCTTATATATACTTTTTTATACCCATTTCGAACTCACCATTAACTAACTCATCAACGTGTTTAACACTTGCCTTTTAAGGGAGTCGAACACTTCTATACCCTACCTGACACCTGTCCATTTAATCCAAATCGTTGCTAGAAATACATTTTTTTCCCTAGATTTCCCAAAGAGCGAGCATAAACGAGCGACTTCGGCAGTTGGCTTTGTTCTATCTATCGTATTTTAAAATTCACCGTGATTGCTAAAAGACGTGGCATTTTGGTGTTTAGAATGAAATTTTGCATGGAGATTCTTCTTATGGTGTAGGGGTGCACTAAGAGAGATTTTTGAAAAGTTTCTTCTTAGATTTTTTTCAAATTAAATTTTTAAGCTGTTTTTGTAACTTTTTTTAAGTTTGCATTTAAAATAATAATTATTTGAGGGTTATAAAATTTATATCACGAGAAAGATCATAAAAATTCCTTCAAAATGAAATCTTTTTCGAATCTTTACCTCTATTTTCTGATTTTTGGTGAATTTTTAAAGATTAATTTTTGGAATTTAATTTATTAAATGCCGATCACGTGATTTCTTTTTGTGGTACTTTAAATAAATTTATCGTCACGTGCATAACAACTAAATAGACAAAAAATATTTTTTTCTTGCTAATGCGGCAGACGATTGGACATTATTTTGTCTATAAAAATATCCCTTACGATTTTTTAAAAAATATATATTTTTTTCTACATCAATTGTATATATTGATCGTCGTATTTATTATAAATATATATATATATATATATATATATATATATATATGTATATATATATATATATATTTATTCTTATGCATGTCGTCTGCATGAGAGGAGTTTGAAAGATTTATTAAAAAGTGGGTGCTGGAAAAATCCGGAAAACAGGAACACGAAATAAAGTAAATTATGACTCAATATCTCTTTAAAAATCTTGTCTCTTTATTCTACTGACTGAATATGACGTCACTCACTCGAAATCGCAACGAAAGTAAATGTTCAGTCAAAGGTAGTAAAAATCAACGATAATTTTGGAAAAATCGCAAGAATAAAATAATATAAAACATGCAATTGTTGACTCTACAAACTGAATTACATGTCATACGTCTTCGATGAAGGAATTAAGTAACAAATATACATAAAATGAGACATACGTAAATAAATACATCTTATTCCTTTAAAATTTCCATATTATTTATTTCCCCACAGAGGTGTTGAAACTATATTGACCTTAAACTGGATTCCTTCTGTTCAAGCACTTGGGTTATTATAGAAACAAAGACTTATCAACCACTATCGGCCTGAACTTTTGTAAGTGGCACTCTATCTATATACATATATAAAACAGTTCGTAACTGACTGAATGACTGACTGACAGATGACGCACAGACCAAACCGCTGGACCTAAAGGGCTGAAATTTTGCACGGCAATTCCTCTTTTACTGTAGCGGTGCACTAAGAAAGATTTTTGAAAAATTCTTCTTAGATATTTTAAAATTAAATTTTTAAGCTGTTTTTGTAAAATTCTTTAAAGTTTGCATTTAAAATAATAATCTGAGAGATATAAAATTTATATCACGAGAAAGATCATAAAAATTCCTTTAAAATGAAATCTTTCTCGAATCTTTACCTCCATTTTCTGATTTTTGGGGAAGTTTTAAAGATTAATTTTTAGAATTTAATTTATTAAATGCTGATCACGTGGTTTCTTTTCTTTTTGTGATACTACTTTAAATTAATTTTGCGTCACGTGCATAACATCGAAATAAATTGACAAAAAAAAATATTGAAATACGGTAAAAGACAAAATTTAACCACTATACTAATTGAGACGGAAGTTTTTAGAAAATTTAATTCAAATTAGTATGTTGTATGGAAATTAAACGTACAAATTAATTGCATACATTGGCCGTTGTATTTAATTTGAATATTTTCTTCTACATTTCTGTCTATAAAATACGATATTTTTATGAATATATATATATATATATATATATATATATTGGAATTAATTGCATACATTGACCGTTGTATTTAATTTAAATGTACTCCGTTTGAAAGCACGGGTATTCAGCTAGTATGATATAAATTTGCATTTTCCTTTAGCGTTTTCCGCGCTTCATTGAATTTTTGCTCGTTAAGGTGTTAGTCAATAAATAGTTTCATGAATTACGAAAATTGTAAGACTTAAGAACAAATAAATGCAAAATTAAAAGTCAGTTCAATCGTACTTTAAAAGTAAACAGGTTCGTGATTTGTATAAAACAAATAAAAACTAATAATTTCTTTCTTCAATCTCAACATAATACAGCATTGCATCGATCGATTGTGAAATTTTGTCCGCGATTAGTGCGTTACCAGCATTATTCATATAGGATAAACTGTAAAATAAAACTATGGTGCCCGGTATAATGAGCTTAAGTAAAAAAAATAGTGATTTTGAGATATTTGTTAGCATTGATAAAAAGAAACCCAAAAAACTTTTGACTTGTATAAAAGGCTTAAGTTTATCGATTTTGTATACAAAAGTGTATTTCTTTGTACAAAAGACTCAAGTCGAAATTATTGTTTTGCGATCGGTATAAAAGCCAATAACTTGGTATATTTAAATCGCGGTTTTTGACTTAAGCCTTTTATACCGGGCACCATATATAAATGAAAGATATATAACAATGCATATATAAATTATGTATAAGAATAAATAAAAAATAATTACAAGATAAAAAGAACTTTTTATATACCATGTTTTTAAATTTTCTGTTGAATCATATAAACTTGACACTTCTATGAATTAATAAATACTTTTTAAAAATTTTTTTGAGCAATTATCCCATCAACTTGAAAGAAAATGAAGTTAATTGGAAGTTAACTTGCGTTTAACTTTTCGTTCCCGTCCCGGCCGAATAGATGGCTTCAACAGTCAACAAAACAAAATTAACTGAAAATGAATTTAAATCTGCTTAAAGATGACTAAAAGTATTAAAATAATGCATTGTCATCGTGTTCTGAGCTATTCTAAAACTTTCAAATGTCTAGATAGTTGGAAAGTTAGTTAAAAATCGATTGCAAGATTTGTACCAGACAAACACACAAACACACACACACACACACATAAACAAACAAGAAAGCGAGTTAATTAAAACATGGTAATTATACAAAATATAATAATATACGGTAGAACCCACTTAATACGAACACGGTTAATACGAGATCGAGGGTAAAACGTACAATTTTTTTTTGAAATATTGGTTTCTAATGTGTAATAATGCAAAATTTCCCGCTTTATACGAAGATCTTCACGGATATTACGAGAGCTGAAAAATATACCGAAACCATATTTAGCCACTTTTCCTTTATCTTTCAAAGAAATGAAAACTCCTTTTCATTTTTTTTTTTTAAATACCCCAAAGATAAATCATTAACTTTTTATCTTTAAAACATTTAATTGTCTTTTAAATTTCAAAAGACAAAATTATTTATGTACAATGTGATATGTTATATACCGTCGCAAGTATATAACATATGTGTCGCAAGTGAGGTATATAACATATATGCTATATATGTTATATACCTCAATTGACCGTAAAAAGTAACTCACGCCGTCGCTGTCAAAAAGCTTGTCACGCTATCTCATCCGAAACTGCTGGGGGTATGGGGGTCGAGAGCGATTCCAATGAATGCAGAAAAATTGGGGGGGGGACCAAAGTAAGACATGTCTCATATTCGTCGGACTTTAAGTTTTTTTTTTAATTTTATGTTTTCTGGGAAAATATTGACTTTTTCATCTTCAGATTACGATAACTCGCCAAAAAATGATCGTAGAATTTTGATCTTTTCACAATCTAAGACTACAGACATTTCTCTTTCAAACTAGACCTCATTTGTTTAAAAATATTTTAAAACAGACTAATATTTTCATCAAAAAATGAAACACAGTTTTTCAAGAAATATCGTCCACTATGTGGATGTAATCTCGATGCTCCTCGAGTTTTTACATTACAAAGAAAATATTTACATCATCTGGAAGAGGAAAGCTTTCTTATAAACCTCATTTCAAGTCTATATCTTAATTTTTCGATTTTTAATTGATTTTTAAAGCCTATAATTCAACAGGGATGAAACGGCCTTCGCATTAAGGGTGACAACAGTAAATGGATGGAAGCTGTTACATTGCCCGAGGATCACCCCTACGTATCTCGCTATTAGCCATAACAGAGGAGAGAGCCTAGGGGTGAAGCCCCTAGAATTTTGAAAAAAACAAACAAAAAAAATCAAAACTGTGAAGATGAAAAATCTTCAAACGTACTGAGTACAAGGTGTCCGGGATAAAAGTATCCAAAATTTTAATCTTTTTTTAAAACCGATTATTTGACCCCAAATTATTAGTTTCACGGTTTATACGAGTAACGGTTAAAACGAGCATTTTCAGTGATCCAAAGCATCTCGCAATGACCGAGTTCTACTGCATAATATATTATTATACAATATTATTATTTAATAAATAATGATATAAAAATATATAATAAAATATATATAAGAATGCATATCTATACTAATATATAAAGAGAGAGGGGATTTTGTACGTGGAGGGTAATCTTCAGAACCACTGTACCTATTTGAAAAATTCTTTCACTGTTTGAAAGGTACATTATTCCAGATGATGCAGGAGATGCTATATATTATGTATATCTGATCTGTGCTATATATTATGTATATGCTATATATTATGTATATTATGTATATCTGATATGCTATATATTATGTATATCTGATCAGTAGAAATAAAGTTAGGAGCTTAATCCTAACAATCTGCATAGTTTCCGCTACTGTCTTCTACCGCTTTTTGTTCCGAAGATTTCAACGATCCTTATCGTGGTGCTATCGCGGTGGGCTTCTGTTCTGACGCTAGCAGTTCGAACCTAGCCGTTCTCCGGCAAGCCTTTTACTTTAAAAACATTTATTTTAATTATTAACTAACATAAAATTAATTTAATGTATTATTTAGGTTATTATTAAGGTAAAAAAAAACATTTACAATTTATTGGCTATCAACTGGAAATTTATTGGTATAATATTTGTTCAACCCGGACAAAGTCGGGACGGGCCGCTAGTATAAAATACAGGGAAACCTCTCTAGCCGTCCACCCCTCTAAATGGCCGCATTTGGTTCAAAACCGATTCAAGAATAGAGCCAATGTTATGGAAGAAACCTCTTTTCGACGGCCACCTCTCAAAACGGTCACCTTTTTTTCCGGAATCATAGAGAAATTTCACTGTATATCAGAAAATCCTCAAATTAATATACTTTAACATACAGGGTGTCTCAAAAAACCTTAATACATTTTAAAAACTTATATAAAAAAAGTATACAAGGTGGGAACTGGAAATTCACGGATGTGTTACCGCATATATTAGAGTTTTTTTCTGTGTCAAAAAAAGTTCAACAGAGGGCGCTAGTTGTTCCGTGAAAGCGACAGTTGTAGAATGGCTATTTTACTGTCCCACAAATTTCTTATTTACATCCCAAAATCATATGGCAAGAAGACGGTGCACTGCCTTATTAGGGTATGATTGTACGAGACCTTTTTAAATGAGGAATTTCCAAACAGGTGGATTGGACGAGATGGTCCAATCCAATGGCCGCCTCGATCTCCAGACATTAAACCTCTTGATTTTTTCCTTTGGGGATTTGTCAAAGTTTATTCAACAAAAGTGGAACTCAATAAACGCATAATTGCTCGAATTTTATGCGTTACGGAATCCATTTTGGAACGCACATGGGCTGAAATGTATTACCGAATGGATATTCTCCGTGCCACAAAAACAGCGCATATTGAAATTTATTGACTGTACTAAAAAAAAAACCTCTAATATATAAGGTAACACGTATGAGCATTTCTTGTTCCTACTATGAGTACTTTTTTTTATATATAAATTTTAAAAATGTGTCAAGGTTTTTTAAGACACCAAAGTGTATGTAAGTATACAGCAAAGAAAGCGTACGTTTTATCAGCAATTCATCCTAATGTCTGTCTATGAGACCTGTTGTTACCCGACAATCATCGAATTAAAGGAAGAACGAAAACCGTTTCAGTGAAATTGATTTTTTTTCACTCATCTCTCTATTCTTAAAAAAAAAGTAACTCCCGCTGCCGCTGTCAAAAGCTTGTCACGCTATCTCCTCCGAAACCGCTGTGGGTATGGGGTCGAGAACGATGCCAATGAATGCAGAAAAAGGGGGGACCAACGTAAGACATGTCTCATCTTCGTCGGACTTTAAGTTTTTCTTAATTTTGTGTTTTGTGGGAAAATATTGACTTTTTCATCTTCAGATTACGATAACTTGCCAAAAAAATGATCGCAGAATTTTGATCTTTTTACAGTCTAAGACTACAGACATTTCTCTTTCAAACTAGACCTCATTTGTTTAAAAATATTTTAAAACAGACTAATATTTTCATCAAAAAATGAAACACAGTTTTTCAAGAACTATCGTCCCCTATGTGGATGTAATATCGATGCTCCTCGAGTTTTACATTACAAAGGAAATATTTACATCATCTGGAAGCCGAAAGCTTTTTTATTCATATAAACCTCATTTCAAGTCTATATCTTAAATTTTCGATTTTTAATTGAATTTTAAAGCTGATAATTCAACAGTGATGAAACGCCCTTCGCATTAAGGGTGACAACAGTAAATGGATGGAAACTGTTACATTGCCCGAGAATCACCCCTATGTATCTCGCATGAAGCTACAGAAGGAGCGGAAGCTTCAATGGGGAATTTTTCGAAAAATGAACCGATTGTTGTCGCTCACCGGTAGAGGGCGCGACATGCGATCGAAGTGACTATTTTACATTGAGTTATACGGCGTGGTGGTGAAAGTTGTTTTATAAATTTTTAAATTTATTATGCGTGGAGAAATATGCCAAACACGTGTTTTGCTCCGGGTTGTTCTACTGGCTATAGATCAGTCTTAAAAAGAAATAAAGAAACTGGACAGAGAAATCCTAGTATATTTGCTGCTCCTAAGGTTTTGTGTTAATATAAGATGTATAATAATGAGAGAAAATTACAGCTGCTGTGTTTTAAGTGAACGCAAAGTTAAGACATCTTAAGTTCTGCTGGAAATAAGCGTGTTTTATTTTTCAATCATCCCTATATCCCATCAAAAATAATCATCACGTGTTCACAAAGCTCTATTGTATGTAAAAAGATGTAAATAATTACTCATACTATTGCTCTAAAGGAAATAGCTCATCAATAAAAGTTGTACGATACTTACGTATATAATGAAGCATTAGTTTTTGATGGTTTTCAAATTTTTAATTACAAATTTACCTTCATTAGCGATTGTAATTCATTTGATATGTTTGTGGTATGTAACAAGTTATCAGAGAGTGAATTTTATACCAAGCATACAATTTTCATTTTATAAATATATATTGATTGTGTTGTTCATTTCAATTCTACTCATTCCAGGATAGTGAACTTTTGGAGAAATGGCAAAAAGCCATCCCCAGAAAAGACAAAGTTTTCAGTAATCGTGACAAGCTCTGTGAGTTGCATTTTGAAAAAGAGTGTATAGAAAGGTCATATGTGACTAAACTCACTGATGGAACAATATTTACTCTTGAGAGAGGGTCACCTCTTTTAAAAGCAGGTTCTGTACCAACATTATTCCCAAATTTACCAAAATATCTGTCTGTTAGAACATGCAAGAGAAAAGCTTCAGCTCCTCGTCATTCTTCATTTGAAAAAATCAAAAGGCCTAATATAAGTACAGATGTTGAATCTCATACAGAAGCTGAACAACAGCAAAATTATTATTCTACATTTTTGATTCATTTAGAAAATATACAAAAACCAGATTCATGGTGGACAGTAGCATCTACTCAAGAGTATCTGATATGTTCAAAATGGAATTCTAAATATTCTTGTGAGCGACGAGTCATTATTTGTCAGGATTCATCTGTAAAAGTATGTACAGAATATTATTGTTTAAAAAAGTTGAAATTGCAAAATGGTTAATGGTTAATTTTAAAATGTTAAATGGTGTAAAATAATATTCTAAGTATATTACTTCCACCTTAACTATTAAATATAAAAGTAATGAACAGTTGTTTCCAATTGTTGTGTTGATTAATGTAATCATAAGTACTTTTTAAACAGATTTCTTTACTTTAAGAATACATGACATAATGAATTAATGCATATTGATTTTAATCATTAAATATTACTAATAATAGAAATTGAAGTACACTGCTTTTCGAATTTCAGATTTTTTTGGGAAATATAGAAATATTACTGGATGTTGATGTGCATGATAGTGAAAGCCTGTCATTTTTACTACAGCGTGTTAATGATTTAGTAATTTGCAAAAATGCTGAATCAGTGTAAGTTTAATTTTAATCTGTTTCATTGGGTGGTAACATTTGTTCTTGAACTTTACTTATTGTTTTGATCAAATTTATCTATAGTAAATTGTATATCACACATTTAATTTTTATTTTATAATAATGTATTAATAGTGTATGTTGTTAATTTCAGTTCTTTATAATTATGAAATACTTTTCTTCTATTCAATATATTTTGTGGTTATGGCAAATTGAGCTACACGTCTGAACTAAAGCCATCATTTTTTTTAATTGTGCACAGAAATAAAATATTTCCAGTTAACTTTTCTTAATATTGAATTTTATCACTATTAAGTTAGTTGATAAGTAAATAAGTTTTCATTGTGTGATAAATAATGTTGTTACTATAAATGCTTATGCAAAATCTGTTGAGTATAATTTTTAAAAAAATTAATATTTTCCTATCTTTTTACTGTGACTACAATGAAACCCATACTTTGTGAAAATGCGAAAATATAGCTGATTTGTCCTTATGAATGTTATTTGGGGATTTTTTCTTTTTAATTTGCTGAAAATATTTGTAATCGATAATTTACCAACTTGAAGGTAATTCCTGACAATGCTGGAACCATAATATTGAATTTAATCACTATTAAGTTAGTTGATAAGTAAATAAGTTTTCATTGTGTGATAAATAATGTTGTTACTATAAATGCTTATGCAAAATCTGTTGAGTATAATTTTTAAAAAAATTAATATTTTCCTATCTTTTTACTGTGACTACAATGAAACCCATACTTTGTGAAAATGCGAAAATATAGCTGATTTGTCCTTATGAATGTTATTTGGGGATTTTTTCTTTTTAATTTGCTGAAAATATTTGTAATCGATAATTTACCAACTTGAAGGTAATTCCTGACAATGCTGGAACCATAATATTGAATTTAATCACTATTAAATTAGTTGATAAGTAAATAAGTTTTCATTGTGTGATAAATAATGTTGTTACTATAAATGCTTATGCAAAATCTGTTGAGTATAATTTTTAAAAAAATGAATATTTTCCTATCTTTTTACTGTGACTACAATGAAACCCATACTTTGTGAAAATGCGAAAATATAGCTGATTTGTCCTTATGAATGTTATTTGGGGATTTTTTCTTTTTAATTTGCTGAAAATATTTGTAATCGATAATTTACCAACTTGAAGGTAATTCCTGACAATGCTGGAACCATAATATTGAATTTAATCACTATTAAGTTAGTTGATAAGTAAATAAGTTTTCATTGTGTGATAAATAATGTTGTTACTATAAATGCTTATGCAAAATCTGTTGAGTATAATTTTTAAAAAAATTAATATTTTCCTATCTTTTTACTGTGACTACAATGAAACCCATACTTTGTGAAAATGCGAAAATATAGCTGATTTGTCCTTATGAATGTTATTTGGGGATTTTTTCTTTTTAATTTGCTGAAAATATTTGTAATCGATAATTTACCAACTTGAAGGTAATTCCTGACAATGCTGGAACCATAATATTGAATTTAATCACTATTAAGTTAGTTGATAAGTAAATAAGTTTTCATTGTGTGATAAATAATGTTGTTACTATAAATGCTTATGCAAAATCTGTTGAGTATAATTTTTAAAAAAATTAATATTTTCCTATCTTTTTACTGTGACTACAATGAAACCCATACTTTGTGAAAATGCGAAAATATAGCTGATTTGTCCTTATGAATGTTATTTGGGGATTTTTTCTTTTTAATTTGCTGAAAATATTTGTAATCGATAATTTACCAACTTGAAGGTAATTCCTGACAATGCTGGAACCATAATATTGAATTTAATCACTATTAAGTTAGTTGATAAGTAAATAAGTTTTCATTGTGTGATAAATAATGTTGTTACTATAAATGCTTATGCAAAATCTGTTGAGTATAATTTTTAAAAAAATTAATATTTTCCTATCTTTTTACTGTGACTACAATGAAACCCATACTTTGTGAAAATGCGAAAATATAGCTGATTTGTCCTTATGAATGTTATTTGGGGATTTTTTCTTTTTAATTTGCTGAAAATATTTGTAATCGATAATTTACCAACTTGAAGGTAATTCCTGACAATGCTGGAACCATAATATTGAATTTAATCACTATTAAGTTAGTTGATAAGTAAATAAGTTTTCATTGTGTGATAAATAATGTTGTTACTATAAATGCTTATGCAAAATCTGTTGAGTATAATTTTTAAAAAAATTAATATTTTCCTATCTTTTTACTGTGACTACAATGAAACCCATACTTTGTGAAAATGCGAAAATATAGCTGATTTGTCCTTATGAATGTTATTTGGGGATTTTTTCTTTTTAATTTGCTGAAAATATTTGTAATCGATAATTTACCAACTTGAAGGTAATTCCTGACAATGCTGGAACCATAATATTGAATTTAATCACTATTAAGTTAGTTGATAAGTAAATAAGTTTTCATTGTGTGATAAATAATGTTGTTACTATAAATGCTTATGCAAAATCTGTTGAGTATAATTTTTAAAAAAATTAATATTTTCCTATCTTTTTACTGTGACTACAATGAAACCCATACTTTGTGAAAATGCGAAAATATAGCTGATTTGTCCTTATGAATGTTATTTGGGGATTTTTTCTTTTTAATTTGCTGAAAATATTTGTAATCGATAATTTACCAACTTGAAGGTAATTCCTGACAATGCTGGAACCATAATATTGAATTTAATCACTATTAAGTTAGTTGATAAGTAAATAAGTTTCATTGTGTGATAAATAATGTTGTTACTATAAATGCTTATGCAAAATCTGTTGAGTATAATTTTTAAAAAAATTAATATTTTCCTATCTTTTTACTGTGACTACAATGAAACCCATACTTTGTGAAAATGCGAAAATATAGCTGATTTGTCCTTATGAATGTTATTTGGGGATTTTTTCTTTTTAATTTGCTGAAAATATTTGTAATCGATAATTTACCAACTTGAAGGTAATTCCTGACAATGCTGGAACCATAATATTGAATTTAATCACTATTAAGTTAGTTGATAAGTAAATAAGTTTTCATTGTGTGATAAATAATGTTGTTACTATAAATGCTCATGCAAAATCTGTTGAGTATAATTTTTAAAAAAATGAATATTTTCCTATCTTTTTACTGTGACTACAATGAAACCCATACTTTGTGAAAATGCGAAAATATAGCTGATTTGTCCTTATGAATGTTATTTGGGGATTTTTTCTTTTTAATTTGCTGAAAATATTTGTAATCGATAATTTACCAACTTGAAGGTAATTCCTGACAATGCTGGAACCATAATATTGAATTTAATCACTATTAAGTTAGTTGATAAGTAAATAAGTTTTCATTGTGTGATAAATAATGTTGTTACTATAAATGCTTATGCAAAATCTGTTGAGTATAATTTTTAAAAAAATTAATATTTTCCTATCTTTTTACTGTGACTACAATGAAACCCATACTTTGTGAAAATGCGAAAATATAGCTGATTTGTCCTTATGAATGTTATTTGGGGATTTTTTCTTTTAATTTGCTGAAAATATTTGTAATCGATAATTTACCAACTTGAAGGTAATTCCTGACAATGCTGGAACCATAATATTGAATTTAATCACTATTTAAGTTAGTTGATAAGTAAATAATTTTTCATTGTATGATAAACAATGTTACTATAAATGCTTATGCAAAATCTGCGTACAAAATCTGCTTATGCAATTAAATGCGTACTTTGTGAAAATTCAAAAATATAGCTGATTTGTCCTAGTCAAAGTTATTTGTTTTTTTCTTTTTAATTTGCTGAAAAAATTTGTATTCTGTAATTTACCAACTTGACGATTATACCTCCAGTTTTTGAAAGTGTAATCTGAGATGCTTTGACTGATATTTTTTTTCCCCAAAGGAAGATATTTTAAAGTATTGTCTGATTAAATACTGAATTGACTTCCTATTTTATTAGTCCTGATAAGAATTTATTTGGGATTGATAGAAAATGTTGCTTTTTTTTTTAAAGGCCTGTTATATATGATGTATTATTCATACTTATCTGCAAATAAAAATATTCTTATATTACTATGTGTGTGTGTGTTTTGGTTAATCAGTATTATTTCTCACAATTTTTTTCCATAAGAGATTATGAACAATGATAAAAAACTTTCTTCACAATTCTTTTCTGTAATTTCATTTCCTTAATTATTAAATTATTACAAAATTCTGAACTCATTTATTCTGAAACCAATACACAATTATTCTGAAAAAGTTTATTTACTCATTTCCTTTAAGAATTTTATTGAATTGTAGCAAAAAAAAAACACTTGAAATAAAGATTTTGAATGAAAATAAAAAATTGTTAAATTGAATAAATAAATTCATATTAAATACGCACTAAAATAAAACAACTTGTTTTCGCTAGGAAAAATACGAAAAATCCATATTAAAGCGTATGGTTGTCCATGTCTAAGCCGCCCGCCAGAGCACGCGAGCGCCCTCTAGGGGCGGCGACAAAAAGGGAGACACATTTTTAACACTGAGCTGCGCCTCCTTCTGTAGCTTCTATTAGCCATAACAGTAGCGAGCGTAGCAAGCCTAGGGGCGAAGCCCCTAGTTTATTAAAAAAAGGTAATACAAGGAATAATTATTTCTTATTTTGTTACTCAATGCAGTACTAGATTGCTGCATCTCGTTCTGAATATGCGACGGAATACGCAGGTAAGGTTAGGTAAACAATGCGAGAAACTATAAATTCATTTGTCAAACAATTTACATTATTTAGCATGTATGACTTTATTATTCCTTTCGATCGACCATTATTGGGATCAAAGATAAGTTAAATTAAATAAATGATAAGTAAAAAAAAAGTAGTTTATATTTCAATATTCATGCATATTATATAAGGTAAAACTACAAATATTTATTTTATTGGGTCATTTGAATTATTTTGGCTTACTGAGTAACTTATAAGTAGTGCATATAAATGATATTTTTACCGATGCAAAAAACAAACAAACAAACAAACAAACAAACAATGAAAACAAATTACATTAAAGTTGCCTACACGATAAAAGAAGCCCGAGAAGGAATAAATAAAGATTAGCAAGAAGGAATAAATAAATATTCTGATATTTTACCTTGTATGTATATCCGGCTTGTCCATTTTGCTTTTAGGTTGCTGTTTTAGGTTTCTGTTAGGTTTTTGGAGCAGCAACTTTTAAGAATAGCATTTCATAGTTTAGCATTTGGACTTACACTCTGCTAGATATGTTGGAAACAGCAACAACACTTATGGCAATAGATATTTAACAAAATAAGGTGTATAACTTGAGGGAAATTTTTGTAAAATCCATAGATGCATCAAGCTAATACTAAACACCCACCGCAATCTGCAGGATTTACCACATAGAGTGACCAAGTCAGGCAATCAGCTGCTCCATAATCTAGAATAAATAGCAGATAAGGGGGGTTGAAGTCTGGGATGTCAACGATCCGATATAGCTTTCATATACTGTTACGCTGGATATAGAGCCTGCAATAGTTAACAGACGGATATTAATTGAAATTCGTTCCACAAGTTACTCCTATCTTTTTCATAGAATTGAATTTCAAACTTTGCTGCATGATTTTAATCGAATTTTCATAAATACATGGAACTGCAATAACTTATGTGATAGCTGTTAGTGAGTATATCAAGCACTGTGAAAGTACGGGGAAAAATCAATGATACACGCTTATGGTCCCTCTGTTAGAATTGGTTAAGGTAGTGGTTCCCAACCTTTTTCAGCTGGCGACCCACCTTTCCTTATCGGAATACCCCCACGGTCCATCGGTCCGTGGTGGAGTAAAAAACCTTATTTGTATCGTATCAACTTCCTTATGTATATATAATTTACCATCAAATATTGCAAATATATATATATATATATATATATATATATATATATATATATATATATATATATATATATATAAATAAGAATAAGATAAAAGAGAAAACCAGTAATATCTCTAAAGCTACTTACAGCGATGAACAAACAAGTAAATAATAGTATGAATAAGGTTTTTGACAGCATTTCTTCATCAGCGTTGTCAATACTGCCTAAAAACCAATGGATTGTTTCTGATGAGTATGATCTATTAAATAAACACACTCAGACACCGTACAATCCATTATTAACAGAAGAATTGATTAATAAAATCAAGTTTGATTAAAAGTACTTAACCAAAGAGCACACATATATATATATATATGTATATATATATATATATATATATATATATATATATATATATATATATGTATATATATATATATATATATATATATGTATATATATATATATATATATATATATATATATATATATATATATATATATATATCACGTGATCGGCATTTAATAAATTAAGTTCTAAAAATGAATCTTTAAAAATTCACCAAAAATCAGAAAATAGAGGTAAAGATTCGAAAAAGATTTCATTTTAAAGGAATATTTATGATCTTTCTTTTGATATAAATTGTATAAGCGTCAAATTATTATTTTAAATGCAAACTTAAAAAAAGGTACCAAAACAGCTTAAAATTTTAATTTAAGAGAATCTAAGAAGAATTTTTCAAAAATCTCTCTTAGTGCACCCCTACACTATAAGAAGAATCGCCATGCAAAATTTCAGCCCTTTAGGTCCAGCGGTTTGGTCTGTGCGTTGTATGTCAGTCAGTGAATGAGTCAGTTACGGAACTGTTTTATATATATAGACTAGCTGAAAACCCGCACTTCGCTAAGGAGTACATTCAAATTAAATACAACGGTCAA
Source organism: Dolomedes plantarius (assembly GCA_907164885.2). Lineage (NCBI taxonomy): Eukaryota > Metazoa > Arthropoda > Arachnida > Araneae > Dolomedidae > Dolomedes > Dolomedes plantarius. The sequence continues at coordinate 147,651,384 of OU015502.1, forward strand.
CGTATGCAATTAATGCGATATATATATATATATATATATATATAATAAATACGACGATCAATATATACAATTGACGTAGGAAAAAAATATATATTTATAAAAAAATCGTAAGGGATATTTTTATAGACAAAATAATGTCCAATCGTCTGCCGCATTAGCAAGAAAAAAAATATCTTTTTGTCTATTTAGTTTTTATGCACGTGACGATAAATTTATTTAAAGTACCAGAAAAAGAAGTCACGTGATCGGCATTTAATAAATTAAATTCTAAAAATTAATCTTCTAAAAATTCACCAAAAATCAGGAAATGGAGGTAAAAATTCGAAAAAAATTTCATTTTGAAGGAATTTTTATGATCTTTCTCGTGATATAAATTTTATAACCCTCGATGTATTATTTGAAATGCAAACGTAAAAAAAGTTTAAAAAACAGCTTAAAAATTTAATTTTAAAAAATCTAAGAAGAATTTTTGAAAAATCTTTCTTAGTGCACCCCTACACTATTAGAAGAATCGCCATGCAAAATTTCAGCCCTTTAGGTCCAGCGGTTTGGTCTGTGCGTTGTATGTCAGTCAGTCAGTGAATGAATGAATGAGTCAGTTACGGAACTGTTTTATATATATAGATAACGTATGCAAAATGTTAAGGCATTTTAAGCGTAACTTTTTATAATAGGATGTATTGCGTTAAGAGAAATGATGAAAAAATTCACTTTGAGAAAACGTTAAAAATAACTTTACAACACATTTCTTACTTTAAAAATAATTATTTTCATATTAAAATCCACCAGATTTATAAACTTTTCCCTCTAGGCTTTGTGACTTTTTTTCTGGCAACACTGATTTTTTTCCCTAAGAGCTCTGAGAATTTTCCTGCGTGTCTTTGAAGCAGGAATAGAATGACGTATTGAATCTTTCATTCTAACGTTGTCTAAATGCTTGTAGGCTTGCAAAGTAAAAAATCTAGGATAACTAATACCAACTTGGTAAAACGTTATCTGTTTCGCATACCATATGCAAGTCTGGCATTTACTTCAGGGAAATTAACCTGTTTTTTAGAAGAATCAAAACCCTTCTGAAACTAACACGCTTCACAACTCAAAACAAAACGAGAACATAATCCATATCTAGTTTCTTCTTTTAAAATTAGTTTCTCAGAATAGCAATTTAGGTAGCAGAGTTCAGAAAAAAAACACTGGATAGAATATCTAAATCAAAAATTCTATTCCCAGACATGGTTCCATTGGTTTTATCCGAGTCTAAAGCGCTATCAGCTTTTAGCTTTGTACAGTCTCATCTACTCCATCGTTTTCGACATTTTTTGTAAAACGATTTCCAAAAAACTGGTGTTTTCGTTTTCTTCCAATACTTTTACCCATTTTAACAGCGAAAAGTAGGAACTAAACAGATTTAAGAACTTGGCAAATCAGCAGATATGTAAACAAACGCCTTCGAAATATAAGTTTGTTGCAAAGTTTAGGAATAAAAGAGTAAAAACTACGTTGCCAGATACGTTTCCAAATATTCATAAATCCCTCAATTTTTACTTCCATGTATTTTCTTTGACATATAACCCATTTTCAGCGTTAAATCTCAAAAAAAGAAGAATGTAAACAAACATTTTAGCTTACTTCCGGTTTGCAGAATGACACTTCCGAATGTAAAATTCTGCGATTAAAAAATATTTAAATTGCTGTAACTCGGCTTTTTAATTAAGACAATTAACATAATTCAATCGGAATTGGAAAGATAAAAGATTGGGCTTTAATGTTATTGCAAAAAACAAAAATCGATATTTTGATGCCGCGAAAATGCCGTTTTAAAGGTGTAAACGAGGTAGTAATATGCGATATGGCATTTAATAATGGCACTGTTAGTAGCTATCTAATGTCAGGTTTCGTTATTTTCAACATCTTACAGTATTTACTATATGTAATTTTAAAGGCTATTATTATTTTTTAGAAGGGAAGGGAAATCAACAATGTTTTAACATTTTAATTCATTTTGATCTTATGATGTCGATTCTTCATGCAAAATATAGAATCAGGAGGTTGAATGGAAATACAGTGTGTCCGGGATAAGGTACCTAAAAGTATGAGACTTATTTTTACGGAACTACCCATTAGAATTAAAAAAAATATTTAAATAGAAAGAACATCTCACTAAGTTTTAATATCAATCATAGACTTCGATCATCTATATATATAAAACAGTTCCGTAACTGACTGATTCATTCATTCACTGACTGACATACAACGCACAGACCAAACCGCTGGACCTAAAGGGCTCAAATTTTACATGGCGATTCTTCTAATAGTGTAGGGGTGCACTAAGAAAGATTTTTCAAAAATTCTTCTTAGATTTTTTTAAATTAAATTTTTAAGCTGTTTTTTAAACTTTTTTTACGTTTGCATTTAAAATAATACATCGAGGGTTATAAAATTTATATCACGAGAAAGATCATAAAAATTCCTTCAAAATGAATTTTTTTCCGAATTTTTACCTCCATTTCCTGATTTTTGGTGAATTTCTAAAGATTAATTTTTAGAATTTAATTTATTAAATGCTGATCACGTGATTTCTTTTTCCGGTACTTTCAATAAATTTATCGTCACGTGCGTAACAACTAAATAGACAAAAAAAATATTTTTTTCTCTTTCTAATTCAGCAGACGATTGGATATTATCCAAAAAAAAATGCATATCCCTTACGATTTTTTTATAAATATATATATATATATATATATATAGATATATATATTTACATCAATTGTATACATTGATCATCGCATTTATTATAAATATATATATTTATTTTTTGGCATAAATTGCATACGTTGACCGTTGTATTTAATTTGAATGTACTCCGTAGCGAAGCCCGGGTATTCAGCTAGTCTATATATATAAAACAGTTCCGTAACTGACTCATTCATTCACTGACTGACTGACTGACTGACATACAACGCACAGACCAAACCGCTGGACCTAAAGTGCTGAAATTGTGCATGGCGATTCTTCTAATAGTGTAGGGGTGCACTAAGAAAGATTTTTCAAATATTCTTCTTAGATTTTTTAAAATTAAATTTTTAAGCTGTTTTTTAAACTTTTTTTACGTTTGCATTTAAAATAATACATTGAGGGTTATAAAATTTATATCACGAGAAAGATCATAAAAATTCCTTCAAAATGAAATTTTTTTCGAATTTTTACCTCCATTTCCTGATTTTTGGTGAATTTTTAAAGATTAATTTTTAGAATTTAATTTATTAAATGCCGATCACGTGATTTCTTTTTCTGGTACTTTCAATAAATTTATCGTCACGTGCATAACAACTAAATAGACAAAAAAATATTTTTTCTCTTTCTAATGCAGCAGACGATTGGATATTATAAAAAAAAAATGGATATCCCTTACGGTTTTTTTATAAACTAGGGGCTTAGCCCCTAGGCTCGCTACGCTCGCTCCTCTGGTGAATCAAGTGAATGAATGACTCAATAGTTGTTTATAGCGATTGAGTCATTCAATTGTTTACAGTTGAAGCTTCCCCCCCTCCCGCCGAAATGGATGAAGCCCGCCTATGGGTGAAAAATTGGATCTTCTTTCATGTCCTTCTGCAAAGGAAGCGAATGAGAAGATTTTTTTGAAGTATTTCTTTAAAATTCAATTAAAAATCGAAATTTTAAGATGGAGACTTGAAATGAAGTTTATATGAATGAGAAAGCTTTCATCTTCCAGTTGATATAAATATTTTCTTTGTAACATAATAAGTCTGACAGCATCGAATTTATATATCTCGAAACGCATAAATTTTTCCAAAAAGTGGGTTTTCAATTTTAATAAAAATATCAGTCTGTTTTAAATTATTTTTAAACAAATGAGGTCTTGTTTGAAGGAGAAATATCTGTAGTCTTAGATTATAAAAAAAATAAATTCTACGATCCTTTTTTGGCGAGTTATCGTAATCTGAACATGAAAAAGTCAATATTTCCCCACAAAACATAAAATTAAAAAAAAAACTTAAAGTCCGACGAATATGAGACATGTCTTACTTTCTTCCCCACATTGTTCTGCATCGATTGGTATCGGTCTCGACCCCATACCCCCAGCGGTTTCGGAGGAGATAGCGTGACAAGCTTTTGACAGCGGCGGCGGCAGCGGCAGCGCCAGTTACTTTTTTTTAGAATAGGGATATATATATATATATATATATATATATATAGATAGATATATATTTTACATCAATTGTATACATTGATCATCGCATTTATTATAAATATATATATTTATTTCTCGGCATAAATTGCATACGTTGACCGTTGTATTTAATTTGAATGTACTCCGTAGCAAAGCACGGGTTTTCAGCTAGTAGTATCATAGATTTCGATGTGTGCTCCTTTTGTAGCACGACTAACGTCAAAATGGTAATCCAGTACTCTCCAAGTGTTTCGCAGCATATCAGGCGTTATTAGACTTCTTTGCTTTGTGATTCATTCAATCTGTTGTGTATGAATAAAATTTGAAACTGTGGATGAGTTGAAGAAGCGTACCATTCAAGCAATTCGTGTAATAACCCCTGATATGCTACGAAACATTTGGAGAGAACTGGATTACCATTTAGACGTTAGTTGTGCTACAAAAGGTGCCCACATCGAAATCTATGATACTACTAGCAGAATACCCGTGCTTCACTACGGATACATTCAAATTAAATACAACGGTGAATGCATGCAATACATGCGAAAAAAAATCGTAACGGATATTTTTATAGACAAAATGAAGTAGAAGAAAATATTCAAATTAAATCTAATAGAACATACTAAAGAATATAGAACAGTTAATATAGTACAGTTTCAGGAACATTTCTTTTTGCTGTATTTTAATATTTTTTGGATAATGTTCAATCGTCTGCCGCATTAGAAAGAAAAAAAATATTTTTTTTTGTCAATTTTTCCCGTTACTATGCACGTGACGCAAAATTAGTTTAAAGTATCAGAAAAAGAAAAGAAATCACGTGATCAGCATTTAATAAATTAAATTCTAAACATTAATCTTTAAAAATTCACGAAAAGCCAGAAAATTGTGGTAAAGATTCAAAACAGATTTAATTTTAAAGGAATTTTTAGGATCTTTCACGTGATATAAATTTTATAACCCTCAAATTATTATTTTAAATGCAAATTTAAAATAATGTTTCAAAAACAGCTTAAAAATTTAACTTAAAAAATCTAAGAAGGATTTTTCAAAACTCTTTCTTAGTGCACCCCTGCACTATAAGAAGAATCGCCATGCAAAATTTCAACCCTTTAGGTCCAGCGGTTAAGTCTGTGCGTTATCTGTCAGTCAGTCAGTTTCAGAACTGTTTTATGTATAGATCGAATGATTCTATGATTGATATTAAAACTTGGTGAAATGTTCTTTCTATTTAAATATACTTTTAAAAATTTTAATAGGTAGTTCCGTAAAAATAAGTCAGGACTTTTGGATACCTTTAGCCCGGACACCCTGTATTTTAATCACGTGACGTGCAGTCTATGGATTTGGGTATAACAAGTAACATTATTTTTTTCAAAAGGCGCATTCGTTGTCCATGGAATATGGAACCAATCTAACAGTTGGAAAAGCAAAAGCAGACGTATTTCTAAGCAGGCAAAATCAAGCTACAAAGAATGTAGTTTTTACATACTCAGTTGGTATTTCGCATAATTAAATTGACATAACTTTTATTTTAAAATACATCAGAGTTAAGAGAAAATAATATACGAAAATTTGTAAAGATTGTAACGAAAACGCAAATAACCTTAGAGTTTTTACTAGTACATGTAAAATAAAGATTGCATTTGAGTTTGTGGACGAGAAGCAGGTTGCTTTTGGCTTTCAAATTATGATTGATTTTTTTTAAACCATTCTATTGGAATTTTTAAGGTTGTTTTTTTATTAAGGGGGTCCAGGACACAAAATTGTTGAAATTTTCGAAAAAAAATTATTTCATTAAAAAATTCTGTGTTCTTTTCCGCTAAAAATGACGTTTAAATCATGTTTATATCTTAATTAAAACAGGAGACATTAACTTTCTTTTCAATATTCGAATAGCAGCCAATCTTTGTTTTAACCTGTAAATGCGTTTTTCTGTATGATGGTTTTTTTTTCACCATTTCTCGTCTTTAAACTGTTATAAGTCAAGAACCGTGAAAGATAAGTATTGAAACTTGTAACATGTCTTTTTCAATTACTTTTCTTCAATCCTGATTCAGCAAATTTGAAAAAAAATACTTCCTTTTGAAAATATGATTTTTTAAAAATAAGTTTTATATTTTTTTGAAATTTTTAATCTAAATATTTTTAATTTTTTTTAAATTAATATTTAAAAAAAACGCTGAATTAAAATTCAAACATATATTTCTGTTTAATTAAATAAAAATTTTTTGAAGTTCTACAAATAATATTTCGAGTTATAAGGATTTTAAATTACCCCCTTTTTAAAAAAAAAATTAAATTTTAAAATTTTAAAAACTCTATGAGAAGTTTACAATAGGATTTTGTTTACAAATTATATGGTTAACCATCACAAAAAAATTAAAAATTTTAACTGAATAAATAAAATAAATTTTAAATTTGTCCCGGACCGTCTTAAGTAAAATAATTCACAAAATTTGTCCATAAAAAATATATGCGTCCCTGTAAACATGCAGAATAAAAATATTTATTTAAATTCCTTTGTGGGTACTGCTCCAAGTATAGAAACTTTGTTATCTTTCTTGAAATAGCGATGTCTGTCCATCCGCAAGCATTTATAATTCAATGGCGAGTCTTTCGTGTCGCCAACGCATCTGTAAGTCGCCAACGCAGCTGTGAGTAGATTTAGAAGGTTCAGACCGTCGAAAAGTTTCGCATTAACTTTGATTAATCGTGCCAGGACTAAAAAGGACCCGGATAAGCCTTCTCACATCCCCCAGGTGATTAGTTCTATACCATGTAAACCCACACTTCTTGCAATGATAGAAGATCAAAAGCAAGTCATCACCTATTTCCCAGGAGTTGGGGGTACTTCTGACAAGGCAAATCTTGCCGAGAGAGAGAGGGGAAGTTTGGAGAAAAAAAAAATATCTTCTCCTAGATGACCATTCAGTCTTGAAATTGGACAGACACCATAATCACATTATTTGTTTATCGAGAAAACAAAGCAAGAGATAAGACGCTGGGATGTGTATAAAAGGAAAGAGATTGCCCGCTGTACGGTTCAGTTTCAAAAGCAGCATCAGCAGTTGCCTATAGTTTCACTGGGAGAGGTATGAGAATTCAAATATTATACTTTGGTGTTTGAATGTATTTTGCTGTGTTTGTGCATTTTATATATAAAAGGATGCAAAATTGAAAATAACGACTGTATATTTCTTAAATGTTAATATTAGAGGATCGATACCCTTTTTGACCAGTTTAAGCCAAGTTTTACAAACGTATTTTCTAGAGCCATATGTAAAATACAGGGTGCATTAAAGGGGACTTATTCCTCTCCCCCTCGATTTCATACCCTTAAACTTTGAGGTTATCGTGTATTAACCATTTCGGGAGCAGCTACCTCCCCCGTTTGTATGGTACAGATTATTTTCTTGATTTTTTTTTTAACCTAAAGAATCTCGAAAAATTTTCCAATTAAAGGTTTCAAAATGATTTTACTTCTTTAAACTGATAACAGATGACAATACTAGCCATTTTCTGATCATTTAATTGGAATACATTGAAATAAAGTGAACAAAAAGACTAGATTTAGGCGTTTGAACTGTGCAAACGGCGCCCCTCAAAGGGTTATATCCATATCTTTTATACATATATATATATAAATACATATATATATATATATATATATATATATTTATATATATATATGTATTATATATACATATATGTGTATATATATATATATATATATATATATACATATGTATATATATATATATATACATATATATATATATATATATATATATATATATATATATATATATATATATATATATATATATATATATATATGTATATATATATATATATATATATATATATATATATATATATATATATACATATATATATATATATATATATATATATATATTTATATATATATATGTATTATATATACATATATGTGTATATATATATATATATATACATATATATGTATATATATATATATATATACATATATATATATATATATACATATATATATATATATATATATATATATATATATATATATATATATATATATATATATACATATATATATATATACATACATATATATACATATATATATATATATATATATATATATATATATATATATATATATATATATATATATATATATATATATATATATATATATATATATATTCATTCTTGGGCCCATATTCTTTACAGTTGTTTTCTCTGCGTTACTTTCAATCATTGGATACATGATGATTTTCTTTCTGGAGTGCCTATTAGTCAATGGAGACACTCGTTAATTTTAAAATGTTACCAACGAAAGAATCTCCCTTTCGTAACAGTTAGCTTCAGTTATCAGTTTAAAGCAGTGGTCCAGAACCCTTAGAATTCTGAGGACCACTAAGCCAGAAATTGAGCCATGTGCGGACCACCCCACTGCCAACCCCACCGACTTGAGGGGGAGCCTTCCGGGGTATGAAAATTATTTTCTATCATATTCTAATAATAAAATAATTATGTTAAACTTTAAGAAATTTTAATTTTACACCTAATAGTCATTGGATATATTCGGCCCATCTAGTTCAATGAACATTGCTTTCAAAATTCCCATTTGTTTGGTAACTTTTTTATGTGTGGTGCCGGACCACTCCCGAGGCTCTCGTGGACCACCTGTGGTTCGCGGACCACCGTTTAGGAACCACTGGTTTAAAGTATGCAGTTGATTAAAATGGCTAACAGGCCTCCTAAGTATATTTACATTTCCCCCTCGGCTGGAAAAAATGAAGGCACTGCGTATAGAAAAGCATTAAAAAGTTGTATTAGTTGCGTCAAAAGCAGAACAAAATGATAAATAATAAGAATTTTTAAATTATGTATAATATATGTAAAATTTTGCAATTCGTTTATTTAGCAGTATGAAGTTTCGAATAATTATACGTTTGTAAATTATTCTGTCTCAATGAGTTCCAACACATAACTGCTTCGATGTCTCGTTTTAGCAAATGCTGATATACTCACACATAAGAAGCCCGAGAGACTCGAGGTACATAATTATGATCATTATGAATCATAGAAAACATTAAAGATTGAATCATAAATTGCTTTTAAAGTTTAAATTTTATTTAAAAGGACACAGAAATGAGGTGATTAACTCCCAATTCGGTATTAAATGTCTCTGAACTTGAGGTGTTAAGACACGCACTCAAATGCATTTACATACATTGTTGTTGTTGTTGTTGTTGTTACTAATCCTATCTGATCTAGCCGATAGGCTAGACCTGATCCATGAGACCGAAAACATTTAAAATATCCAAGACAAGGAGGATACTCTGTGTCAAATACTCCTTTTCAATCCACAAGCAGGAAAGATGGTCAGGGGAGGAATGATTGATGTTACATTTTCCACACATGGGGAAGATCTTATTGTCTTGATCAAATTTAAGGCACTTCAGGTGACCACTTAGGAGTCTTGACAAAGCAATCCGCTGAGCACGATTGCCCACAAAAGTCATGGCTCCGTCCGGCTGTCTGCCACAATACCAGTCATGTGCTGGAGGAGATTTCCATGAAAGGGCGATGGCATATTTAACTTTTGAGCAGACCTCCAAAAAAGTTACGGTGTTAGAGATCAAATCCATTGTAGTTCCCTCCTTAGCCAGGGTATCAGCCGCTTCGTTGCCGCTGAGACCAATATGCAATGGCATCCACTGCAAATGGATATCATAGTATATTGAGAGCTCTTGCAGTAAAGTCAGAACAGAAATTGAAGTTCTATCACCAATATGGGGCCAGTTCTGAAGGTATTGGGTGGAACTGCTGCTGTCTGTCAAATAAGGCTGTATTTACAAGTCTATATTTACATACATACATGTATATATGTATGTACATACAGATACATATATTAAAAGTAAAACAATTCATTTGAAATTTCCCCACATGGAATTGTCACATTCCTGTCATATACCTCAGCTGTCCATTGATTTTGTGAGTGCAAAACCTAAGTGAATTTCTGAGGTATTAGTGTTCATTGCTTTACCCTGTCATCCTACAAATATATCTTTTTGTTCCGATTGTGTTAATTTTTTGAGGAAAATAAAATGTTTGTTATCTGCAGGTTACAGGATATTTCCCCATTAAAAATGCGTCTTACCTTGTCTTTCGTTTTCTGCATCACCCTGACATCGATGATTCTCGTTTCCGGCTGGAAAAACAGCGAAACAGGTAAGGATGTGTCCCGTTTTTTCACTAAAGAAAGCACTTACATTCATATGACCCAAAAAGCGCGTGCATTATTCCCAGTCTATGCTAGTAAACTGCTATAATTTAAGTCAAAAATGGTGTATCTAATTCGTTAACAGCCATTTAGCGGGTCATAAAATTTTCTTTTGTATTATGTGAGCTAGTTTAAAATTTTGTCATCCGTGTGCGTAACGTTCTTTAAACATTTGAATTTCTGTTGTTTAAGTAAAAATAAAATAAAAAGTTCAAAGGATTTGAGGCTAAGTTTAATACGCATATTTTATGACCAAGTTCAAATTAATATTTATGGTTTCCTACAGACCAGTACATAAAAGAACCCTGAGTTAAAAAATGGTTTGTTTTGGTAAAGTTTCATTTTAATTTACAATTTTTTGATGAAAAATTAAACAATATTTGATATTTATCAAAAAATATCTCTCAAAAGAATTGATATATAATTTTTTTTTTATACAGTCCTATGGGTACTTTAAAAGTAATGATTTGAACTTTATGGAAGAGAAAAAAATACGACAACGTTATCCAAATTTGAAATAGTTTTTTAGTCATTTTTAGACATTTTAGTCATTTTTAGAGCATTTTCCTCTTTGGAATTTATAAAAATAGCCGTATTTCAAAAAAGTTTTTGAATCTTAACTTTTAGTTAACCTTTAGCTTAAGGGGCCCATTTTTCCGGTATATATATATATATATATATATATATATATATATATATATATATATATATATATATATATAATATATATATATATATATTATATATATATATATATATATATATATATATATATATAATATATATATATATATATATATATATATATATATATACATATATATATATATATATATATATATATATATATATATATATATATATATATAATATACAAGTTGGAGATTTAATATCAGATAAGATGGTTTCGAGTGTCACTGATGGAAAGCATTTTCACAATAAATGCTTTTTATCACATGGCAATGCATGCTGACATAATTTTTGGTCTAATTTGTTACCGTCAAATGTAGAGATTTTAGTTACAAGCAGTTAATTTTCTAACACTTCATGTCTCATTAATTTGTACCCGATGTAAAAGAATCTGACAATTAATTAGTACTTTTAAAGTTTTCGAACTTTTATTGTCCTAAAGAAAAACAGATGCAGTACTACTGAAAAATTAAACTAGCTTCTAGAGTTTCAAGTGTAACATACGACGTGGTTAGCGCACATTAAATGGGCACATTATATATATAGGCTGAAAAGTCCTCCCTTGTGGTTTGTAAGGGTGGGAGAAGGGTACGGGTCCACCAGATGTCGCTTCTGGAAGTGTTTGGTCAAAATTGTGTTAGATGAATAAGATAGTTTATTGCTGTGGGATTTTGTAGATTATCTATTCATTTCATTATAGTTAATATCTCCTGCATTATTTGGGTGTTATGAATTATGTATTTTTACAGAGAAAAAATTTGCTTTATTTCAGAGGAATTTAACGAAGATTCGTTGCCAGTTGTGACCAGCCCATGGATGGAAACGAACCTAGATAAAAGAAACAGTAAGTAATACTGCTTTGAGAAATGTAGTGAATGCAGTTTTGTCTAGCCATGGGAGAAACAGTCACCCTCGTAGAATGCCAGTCTCGAAATTTTGGAGTGAAGTCGATCGTCTCCCTTGATATAGAGTTTTACATCGGTGACTGACTGTGAATAGAACGATTATGGACCGACGGGTAAACGTAAATCAGAACATTCATCGTGATTAAAAAAAAAAAAAATCAGTGTCGTCGAAATGTGAAAGTAAAGAAAAATAGAAAATAAATAAATACATATCCAGACTAACGTGTGTGTATGTATACACACACATTAGTATAGGATAATGTATCTGTGCCTGCTGTATTAGAAAAAAATATGGTTTTTAATAACAGATCTACTTGAAATTATTAATAATATAATAAATTTATTATTTACTCTGTTAAGTTTAAAAAAAAGTAATCTAGCAATATTTAGTATTATCATATTAAACTCAATTTGTTGGCAATGGTTTTCTTTATCGTGCAACGTGATATGCCGGAGTCAGAGAAGCGTATCATTAACGGTCCGAAAACAGTTAATGCTACGCTGTTTCTTCTTTCTTAACAACAATGAATTTTATTCCTTATGCCTAGAATATAAAATTAGTAACAACTTAACTGTAACTTGCTTTTCAGCTTGGTGGACAAAGAAATCTGTTCCAGTTGACCAAAAACCAAAAGGTGAGTTAAAACTTAAGTATTTTTAAACTTTATTGAAATAAGAGGATGCTTAAAATTATTCCGAAGCCTCAGAAAATGGATTAGTTCATATAAAGTAAACTTGGATTGAATGGCGCATGGTATTTTCTACGTAATAAACAAAATAGTACCTTTTGAAGGGAATTTTGTTTAGTCCTTTAAAAATCTGTGTTAAAAAAAAAAACCAAAACACTCTGAAATTTCATAACAAAATGTGTGTTGTATGATCACTAAAAAATGGAAATGAACTTATCTGTCCAGAGTTTTATAGCTAACAGAAAATAAGCTTAGTTGTATTTCAGACAAGCTATGAAAAAAAATAGAGACTACTTAAATTTAAACTATATTTGTCTGAAAATTATACATACATAAATACATACACACACACACACACACACATATATATATATATATATATATATATATATATAATAACGCCCCACTATTATTCATTGTCCTAAACGCATATTCTAAATTCTCTGTTACCGTTTCAATAAAGCACAGTCCGTTTTTCCAAATTGCGACCTAGAAGTAAACGAGCTAAACAACTAAATTATCCATTAAAAACACCCGCGTCGAACCTTAAAGTTAATTTTAGACATGATCCAACATCATGGGTCTATCTCGCCCCGCCGCGCCTTTCGAAATATCACAAGATGTTGAATCATATCTTTATGTAATCAAGTCAGATGCCCAATTATAGCCAATTAAAAGAATTCTCAGCGGCCAGCGCCCTCATACTTTATAAGCTCCTGAAAAGGATTCTCCCGGGCATTTTTTCTGCCTGCTTCCGCTCTCTCTCGTCCTGCTATGCTGTTCGAGTCCTTGTTTACGCCACTGCCTTCAAATGTAAAAACTGTGTATACTGAAGCTCCGACAGGTCCGGAGGCTGCCGTTTTGTCATGTGTGCCAATTCGTTCACCTTCTATATCTGCTTTTAATATCATATATATATATGTCAAGAATATTTTTAGAGAAAGAATAATAGTTAAATAATTTAAGGATGGCTTAAATTTAAATCTAATTTCTAACGTTAAATGTCACTGTTCTTGTACTTCGAGACGCGGAAAAAAGGGGAAAAGGGTTTCCCCGTTTAGAAGGTTTGACTTAATTCACGAGGTGTTTGAGAAGAACCAACGGGGAATATCTATGAACCCTTTCAGGGGCAACAACTTCCCCCATTTGCACAGTGGAGATATTTTTCCCGATTTTTTTTACCTAAGGAATATTATAAAAATTTCCAATTAAAGGTTGCAAAATGTTTTTACTTCGTTAAAATGGTAACAGATGGCAGTACTAACC
>OU015502.1:147670417-147710417 GCA_907164885.2 Dolomedes plantarius
CCTGATTACTTGCTATACTGATGGTAAGGTTGGTTTCGCTTTTGTTGCCTTCAAGAATGGCATTGAATTCGAGCATTTTCGATTTAGAATTCGATATGAATGCACTGTTTTTATAGCTTAACTATTATGTTTAAACTTTACCATTAAATGGATCATGGATCGAGATAGTGCTGACAAAGATTATCTCATTTGTACCGATTCACTTTCATCCTTGGAGACCTTAAGGGGACTCTTAAATTGAGGAAAAAAGGCATATTTTAATAATTTTTGACTCATTGTAACTATTTCAATTTACGCCCAATTTTTCCAAATTTTATGTATATGATAAATTGATATATTTATTATAATAAACAAATTTTCAACTCTCAAAATAATTTTAAATAATTCTTTTTAATCTTTTAGATATATCTTGTTTTTTAAGTATTTTTATTGTATACTGGCTTCCACGCAGAACTATAAAATTAATTTTACACTTAAATGTAAAATTCCTGTTTTATATTTAAGATAAATAATTCATAATACAATTGAACTAAAACATTCAACAATAAAAATTTTTTTCAATTTTTTTAAAACCGTTAAAATATGCTTAAAATTTCCTTAAATTTTTGCATTAATTTACCCCCGAAAAAATAACAAAATGTACAGCGATTGCAATAATTCTAGTTCAGACGCAATAAAATAAAATGATTATGCGGTGATAAAAATTTTATGGAATTATGTTTTATAGCTTTTGAGATATCATTTGCCGAATGATGCAAAATTTCATTTTGAGAAAAATGAGTTTAAAATTTTTCTTACCATAAACTTGATCGGTAATTGAATATTTAGAATATCAATATCTCCGGAACTAAGCGGAATATTTTCATGCGGTTTGCTTTATTTTGTTCAGAAATGATCAGGCTTTAACATATATTTTTTCAAAAAATAGAATGTTTTAAAGATTTAAGAGTAGTGAGTGCCCTTAACCTTTTCCTTACGGGGTGGGATAGCATGTATCCCAAGAATATATATATATATATATATATATATATATATATATATATATATATATATATATATATATATATATATATATATATATATATATATTATATATATATATATATATATATATATATTATATATATATAATATATATTATATATATATATATATATAACATATACATATATATATATATATATATATATATATATATATATATATATTTATATATATATATAACTCCCTTAACGTCCGACCTTAAGGGGGTGTGAAATTCCTATAAGCTAAAGGTTAAAATATATTTCTTCTGCCAATAGTATTATCGTCGAAATTCAAAGGCAACTTAAAACCCTTGAAATTAAAAACGTCTCTGTTTTCTTTGCTTTTGTTCGTGGACATACAGGTGTCTTTGGTAACGAGCCAGCCGAATTCCTTGCCAAGTCTGCCACAAAGCGTGAAATTGACATTAGTGTCAATATTCCCAAATGTTTTTTTAAGATGGTCATGTTTGAGAGTATGGTGGAGTCATGGAACCAAGAATACGTCAGCTCCAATAATGGTAGTTTAACCAAGAAATTTTCCCCGTCCATTAGAATGAGACTCTCATGCCATCACTTGTTTGCTAACTACAAATTGACTCAGTTCCTCACAGGACATGGAAATTTTAAGAGCTATTTGGGTAGATTCAACTTGTGTTCGGCGACCCCCTGTGACAGCAGCATTGGTGGAGAGGAAAAATGCTGAACATGTTCTGTTTTTGTGTTCGAAATACCGCAGGGAGAGAAATATTTTTAAATTGGCTCTTAAGGACTTAAATATTAACTGGCATCCCAATTTCTTTCTGCTCGTTTCTGGGAAGTGTGATTTCGGCTTATTTTGTAAATTTATTGTAGATATTTGTGATTCTTAGTTTCTTTTTCTTCGTTTTGTTTTGTCTATTTCTTCTGTTTTCTTAGTGTTTTATACTTACCTCTGTAAGTCCCGTGTGATACTTTGCGGTACACAGGAAATTTTATGTGTATTTTTTAATAAAAAAATATTGATTTAGAATGTTTTTACGGCTAGATGCCCCAGTTCTCAAAGGTATCTGACTATGTTCAGAGCATTTTTTTTATTAAACTTGTGAAAATTTCTGTCCTATTATTCGGGGAAATATAGCACCAAAATACGAAAAAAATCCACCATCACTATGCAATGTTTTAGAAAACTGAAGAATTTTGGTCGAAATTTAGCAAATTTTTACATAAATGGCTCTAGCTTTACAAAAAAAAAAATAATAATCATGTAACGTAAATTTCCTTTTATGCATGTACGTAAGGCACTCGTGAGCGTAATGAAATAAAAACTATTTGGAATCTACGGGTAAAAAAACCCAGGTCATTACATGCAATCTATATATATAAAACAGTTCCGTAACTGACTCACTGACTGACATACAACGCACAGACCAAACCGCGGGACCTAAAGGGCTGAAATTTGGCATGGCGATTCTTCTTATAGTGTAGGGGTACACTAAGAGAGATTTTTAAAAAATTCTTCTTAGATTTTTTAAAAATTAAATTTTTAAGCTGTTTTAGTAACATTTTTAAGTCTGCATTTAAAATAATAATTTGAGGATTATAAAATTTATATCACGAGAAAGGTCATGAAAATTCTTTAAAATGAAATCTTTTTCGAATCTTTACCCCTATTTTCTGATTTTTGGTGAATTTTTAAAGATTAATTTTTAGAATTTAATTTATTAAATGCCGATCACGTGATTTCTTTTTCTGGTACTTTAAATAAATTTATCGTTACGCTCATAAGAACTAAATAGATTAAAAAAATATTTTTTTTCTTGCTAATGCGGCAGACGATTGGACATTATATTGTCTATAAAAATATCCCTTACGATTTTTTTTATAAATATATATATTTTTCCTACATCAATTGTATATATAGATCGTCGTATTTATTATAAATGTATATATATATATATATATATATATATATATATATATATATATATATATATATATATATATATATATACATATATATATATATATATATATATATATATATATATATATATATAATATCTATATATATATATATATATTTATATGCATATATATATATATATATATATATATATATATATATATATATATACACATATATATATATATGTGTGTATATATATAGATCGAGTGACAAGAAACCCTACCATGCAGTTTTGCAACAGCTGTTGGAGTTTTTGCAGTTATACGTTTACAGTAAATATGAGTGTCTTTGTTGAAAAACATTATTCATGATTACTAGTCATTTTTTTTTTGAAAGATATTTAATTTTTTAATTTCGATTTTGAAGGTCAAAAATGCCAGTATATATTATTTTTACATTTTGGTGCTCGGAAATTTGGTTCAGTAGCTTCTAAAACTAGGTACAAGACTAAATTTCATATTAGACCTAATATAGACAACATTCTATGTAAATGTCACAGAGATTTTCTTTGTTTAGCAAAATTTTAATTCTTTTGGCCTTTTTATCTACGAAAAGGTTTTTATTTCATGTAAAGTATTATCAGTAAATGTTATTATGCAACAAAAATGCTTATTGTGTACTTATTTCTACCAAAAAGCTCGTCAAAAAGACATCGCGTTGGATCCGACCCGACCTTTACCATCTATTTCATCTCAAACCACTGTACCGTCAGAGGTTTAATAATCCCAGCTGTAAATTCCCAAATAATAGTACCTAGAGCCCAATCTGTACTTCTTTACATTATTAGTATTTTGAAAAACATACCTGAAAAATATCATAGACGTGTTATATTTTGAGTTATCACAGTTGTCGTTTACATTTTTGATGAAGAATAAGTTCTTCAGAAAACACAATTAAAATTTTCAACTTGTATGGAAATTGGCAGCTGCTGCTCTTCTTTAAATCCCTCTCATTTAATTTCTAATGATCTTACAGAATAAAAATTTCAGATAGTGTCTTCTAACGATACTACCGCGGGTTATTAACGTAAGATTACTTATTGTTGCTTACCTCTTTTGTATGTACATATGTAGGTATATGTTATGTATATATGTATGTATACATATGTACGTAAGTGTAGATATATATGCATATATGCATGTCAAAATTTTGACAGAAAACACAATTAAAATTTTCAACTTGTATGGAAATTGGCAGCTGCTGCTCTTCTTTAAATCACTCTCATTTCATTTCTAATGATCTTACAGAATAAAAATTTCAGGTAGTGTCTTCTGACGAAACTACCGAGGGTTATTAACGTAAGATTACTTATTGTTGCTTACCTCTTTTGTATGTACATATGTATGTATGTGTTATGTATATATGTATCTATACATATGTACGTAAGTGTAGATATATATGCATATATGCATGTCAAAATTTTGACAGAAAACACAATTAAAATTTTCAACTTGTATGGAAATTGGCAGCTGCTGCTCTTCTTTAAATCCCTCTCATTTAATTTCTAATGATCTTACAGAATAAAAATTTCAGATAGTGTCTTCTAACGATACTACCGCGGGTTATTAACGTAAGATTACTTATTGTTGCTTACCTCTTTTGTATGTACATATGTAGGTATATGTTATGTATATATGTATGTATACATATGTACGTAAGTGTAGATATATATGCATATATGCATGTCAAAATTTTGACAGAAAACACAATTAAAATTTTCAACTTGTATGGAAATTGGCAGCTGCTGCTCTTCTTTAAATCACTCTCATTTCATTTCTAATGATCTTACAGAATAAAAATTTCAGGTAGTGTCTTCTGACGAAACTACCGAGGGTTATTAACGTAAGATTACTTATTGTTGCTTACCTCTTTTGTATGTACATATGTAGGTATATGTTATGTATATATGTATGTATACATATGTACGTAAGTGTAGATATATATGCATATATGCATGTCAAAATTTTGACAGAAAACACAATTAAAATTTTCAACTTGTATGGAAATTGGCAGCTGCTGCTCTTCTTTAAATCCCTCTCATTTAATTTCTAATGATCTTACAGAATAAAAATTTCAGATAGTGTCTTCTAACGATACTACCGCGGGTTATTAACGTAAGATTACTTATTGTTGCTTACCTCTTTTGTATGTACATATGTAGGTATATGTTATGTATATATGTATGTATACATATGTACGTAAGTGTAGATATATATGCATATATGCATGTCAAAATTTTGACAGAAAACACAATTAAAATTTTCAACTTGTATGGAAATTGGCAGCTGCTGCTCTTCTTTAAATCCCTCTCATTTAATTTCTAATGATCTTACAGAATAAAAATTTCAGATAGTGTCTTCTAACGATACTACCGCGGGTTATTAACGTAAGATTACTTATTGTTGCTTACCTCTTTTGTATGTACATATGTAGGTATATGTTATGTATATATGTATGTATACATATGTACGTAAGTGTAGATATATATGCATATATGCATGTCAAAATTTTGACAGAAAACACAATTAAAATTTTCAACTTGTATGGAAATTGGCAGCTGCTGCTCTTCTTTAAATCACTCTCATTTCATTTCTAATGATCTTACAGAATAAAAAATTCAGGTAGTGTCTTCTGACGAAACTACCGAGGGTTATTAACGTAAGATTACTTATTGTTGCTTACCTCTTTTGTATGTACATATGTAGGTATATGTTATGTATATATGTATGTATACATATGTACGTAAGTGTAGATATATATGCATATATGCATGTCAAAATTTTGACAGAAAACACAATTAAAATTTTCAACTTGTATGGAAATTGGCAGCTGCTGCTCTTCTTTAAATCCCTCTCATTTAATTTCTAATGATCTTACAGAATAAAAATTTCAGATAGTGTCTTCTAACGATACTACCGCGGGTTATTAACGTAAGATTACTTATTGTTGCTTACCTCTTTTGTATGTACATATGTAGGTATATGTTATGTATATATGTATGTATACATATGTACGTAAGTGTAGATATATATGCATATATGCATGTCAAAATTTTGACAGAAAACACAATTAAAATTTTCAACTTGTATGGAAATTGGCAGCTGCTGCTCTTCTTTAAATCACTCTCATTTCATTTCTAATGATCTTACAGAATAAAAATTTCAGGTAGTGTCTTCTGACGAAACTACCGAGGGTTATTAACGTAAGATTACTTATTGTTGCTTACCTCTTTTGTATGTACATATGTAGGTATATGTTATGTATATATGTATGTATACATATGTACGTAAGTGTAGATATATGCATATATGCATGTCAAAATTTTGACAGAAAACACAATTAAAATTTTCAACTTGTATGGAAATTGGCAGCTGCTGCTCTTCTTTAAATCCCTCTCATTTAATTTCTAATGATCTTACAGAATAAAAATTTCAGATAGTGTCTTCTAACGATACTACCGCGGGTTATTAACGTAAGATTACTTATTGTTGCTTACCTCTTTTGTATGTACATATGTAGGTATATGTTATGTATATATGTATGTATACATATGTACGTAAGTGTAGATATATATGCATATATGCATGTCAAAATTTTGACAGAAAACACAATTAAAATTTTCAACTTGTATGGAAATTGGCAGCTGCTGCTCTTCTTTAAATCACTCTCATTTCATTTCTAATGATCTTACAGAATAAAAATTTCAGGTAGTGTCTTCTGACGAAACTACCGAGGGTTATTAACGTAAGATTACTTATTGTTGCTTACCTCTTTTGTATGTACATATGTAGGTATATGTTATGTATATATGTATGTATACGTATGTACGTAAGTGTAGATATATATGCATATATGCATGTCAAAATTTTGACAGAAAACACAATTAAAATTTTTAACTTGTATGGAAATTGGCAGCTGCTGTTCTTCTTTAAATCACTCTCATTTCATTTCTAATGATCTTACAGAATAAAAATTTCAGGTAGTGTCTTCTGACGAAACTACCGAGGGTTATTAACGTAAGATTACTTATTGTTGCTTACCTCTTTTGTATGTACATATGTAGGTATATGTTATGTATATATGTATGTATACATATGTACGTAAGTGTAGATATATATGCATATATGCATGTCAAAATTTTGACAGAAAACACAATTAAAATTTTCAACTTGTATGGAAATTGGCAGCTGCTGCTCTTCTTTAAATCACTCTCATTTCATTTCTAATGATCTTACAGAATAAAAATTTCAGGTAGTGTCTTCTAACCATACTACCGCGGGTTATTAACGTAAGATTACTTATTGTTGCTTACCTCTTTTGTATGTACATATGTAGGTATATGTTATGTATATATGTATGTATACATATGTACGTAAGTGTAGATATATATGCATATATGCATGTCAAAATTTTGACAGAAAACACAATTAAAATTTTCAACTTGTATGGAAATTGGCAGCTGCTGCTCTTCTTTAAATCACTCTCATTTCATTTCTAATGATCTTACAGAATAAAAATTTCAGGTAGTGTCTTCTAACGATACTACCGCGGGTTATTAACGTAAGATTACTTATTGTTGCTTACCTCTTTTGTATGTACATATGTAGGTATATGTTATGTATATATGTATGTATACATATGTACGTAAGTGTAGATATATATGCATATATGCATGTCAAAATTTTGACAGAAAACACAATTAAAATTTTCAACTTGTATGGAAATTGGCAGCTGCTGCTCTTCTTTAAATCACTCTCATTTCATTTCTAATGATCTTACAGAATAAAAATTTCAGATAGTGTCTTCTAACGATACTACCGCGGGTTATTAACGTAAGATTACTTATTGTTGCTTACCTCTTTTGTATGTACATATGTAGGTATATGTTATGTATATATGTATGTATACATATGTACGTAAGTGTAGATATATATGCATATATGCATGTCAAAATTTTGACAGAAAACACAATTAAAATTTTCAACTTGTATGGAAATTGGCAGCTGCTGCTCTTCTTTAAATCACTCTCATTTCATTTCTAATGATCTTACAGAATAAAAATTTCAGGTAGTGTCTTCTGACGAAACTACCGAGGGTTATTAACGTAAGATTACTTATTGTTGCTTACCTCTTTTGTATGTACATATGTATGTGTGTGTTATGTATATATGTATCTATACATATGTACGTATGTGTAGATATATATGCATATATTCATGTCAAAATTTTGACGCGTTTTGGTCCTTTTCTGTTTAACTGTTTACTGCTTGTCCAAGCGATACAGACTGGGTTTGGTGCACTGCCACATTATAACTCGCGAGATACGGACGGACGGTTTAAGCGTCTGAAATTTTGCTTTCCGGAGGACCCTTATGCAGGAACGTAAGGGGGGCGTATATTAATTTCGTGAGGCGATTTTGGTGATTTTTCGACCCCCTCCCCCCCCCCCTAATCGCACGTGAGATTTTTCAAAATGCGTATTTTTAGTGTAAATACGTTAATCTGTGCTTGATTGCGTTGGATTTATTTTAAAAAAAACATAATTTGCTTAATTCTTTTTATTTAAGACCAGTTAAGACTAGCATTTAAGACTACTAAGAACGTAGTCTAGAATCACAGTGAGAAAATCGAACGATAAAATACTTAAATGGGAACTACTAAAATTCGTAGAAGAATATTCATTCTAATTCAGTCCACGGGGACTCATGTGTGGTCTCAAGAGTGACTACTGGAACTATTGTATAGGATTTAGCCATATTTTAGTGTAGAAACATGTTTTACTTAATATAGCCCAGTTTTCTCGCAATTTTACACTGTTTCTATCGAAAAAAAAATTAAGTGATATTTACCGAGACCCCCCACCCTCTCCCCCACATGAGACTGGGTGAGATTCGACTCGACTCCCTCCCCCCCCCCCCTAAAAGCCTCACGCAATTAATGGACGCCCCCTAATCATACGTTAAAATAAAAGCAGATTGAGAAACAGAAATTCGCATTCTCTTAAGAAACAGGAACAAAAAATGAAAAATTTCATAAAAATTGACATTTTAAACGTAGTGTTATACTAAAATAATCGGGATTAATACTAAAAAAAAAAAATAAAAATGAAAGAATAGTGAAATTTGAAAAGTGTGCTAAGACTTACATTGATATCATTGATGATAGTCTAGTTTTACGAACATTGCCAGAGAAAATTCTTTAGAATAGAATAAATCCTTTTAAGAACTAAACTCAGATTGGGCAAACTCTTTAAACAGTCGCTTGTGTAGTCAGAAGAATATAACTCGAATTTCCCAAATCTCATTCCGTTATTCACCTGGAATTATATTTACTAAACAATTGTTTAAAAGCAGTAGCATTTATGCAAAAGCAAATATTCAGCATTTTTCCCGTTAAATGACTGTGGAAATTGTGAGCATTATGCAAGTCACGTTTTCTACGTAATGTCTTCAAATTTTCTCATAAGCTCTGTCAAAAATACACACAAGGAGGCCGTACGCGATTTCTGCAGGTCTGTATGATTTTAAAATCTTTCGGTATTCAGACGTTTGGGAACAATATTAAGACTTTTTTTTTGTGGAACAAATAGAAAAGTCCTTTTTTCTTCCAATGTAACTCATACTCGATGTTGATAGTCTTATTTGGTTTAAACATGCAGGTATTGCTCGAGTTGGAAAACAATCGCTTTTAGGCAAAAGGTTCCGTGCGCCGTATTGTTTTGGGCGAAATTGTTGAAAAATGAAAAGAGGTTGAAATATTTGATATTATGTACAAAGAAATGTTTGCCGGAAAAGGGAAGTTTGCTTTTAAGATTTCTGTCTTCCTGCTCACGACTAAATTCTGTGCATGCACATTTCTGTTTGCCCATATTAAATATTTAACAAAAACAGAAGATATTAATGTAAATTTCCGAGTCTCTGTCTTAAACAAAGGAAGAATTCGGATTCTTCAATGTTTTCTAAGGAAATCTCTCTCTCTCTCTCTCTCCTGAGAAATTGTATTTAAAGAAATAAATGCATATTTTTCCTTGAAATGGAATTTATTTGAAGTTCAAGTTATTTGAAATAGTTTTTGGGCGGTAATTCAGTGAATAAATCACAGCCATTTAAAAACATTTCGGGAAATCGGAACCAAAAAATTTTGCTTTGCAAACTTACATGCAGACATAGCAGGGTTAAACTCTGTAAAGATCCACACTAATCGTTTCCATAACAGTTTAATTTCAAAATGCTTTGTAGTAGGATCATACACTATTTATTTAAATCTCTCAGGTTATACTTTATTTACTAATTGTTTTTGTGTAATAGTAAACTTTTATGTTACACACGCACACACACACATATATATATATATATAAATAAATAAATAAATATATATATATATATATATATATATATATATATATATATATATATATATATATATATATATATATATATATATATATATATATATATATATATATATATATATATATATATATATATGTCACTTATTGACGAGGGAGAATTTTCGAAAAAGGAAAAAACATTTATAATGTTCGATGAAAGAGAGATGTTTATGTCTTCATTTTACACCTTAAATTCTTTTAAATTTTTCAAATTCTCGAAAAAGCCCTATACCCCTAGCATAATATTTACGTTTAGAAATTGTTTTCGCAGACGTTTTAGAAATGGATTTACCTATGGATTAAGCATATGTATAATATAAATTATTAAAACGCACATAATCTACGCGTCTTCAATTCCCAAATTAATTATAAAGGTTGGCAACATGTTTGTGAATTCCTCATAGCGACAATTACACCTAATGCTCCTTAGACTGACGGTGAAATATTAATTGATGATAAATTATAAAGGATAGCGACATGTCTATAAATTGTTCATAGATACAATCACACTTAATGCTCTTTGGCCTGACGATGAAATATTAATTAATTATACCGAAAATAAATTAAAATGGATGGCGACAAGTTTGTGAATTACTCATAGGTACAATCACACTTAATGCTCTTTGGCCTGACGATGAAATATTAATTAATTATACCGAAAATAAATTAAAAAGGGTGGAGACATGTTTGTGAATTGCTCATAGCTACAATCACACTTAATGCTCTTTGGCCTGACGATGAAATAATAATTAATTATACTAAAAATGATGGCGACGTGTTTGTGAATTACTCCTAGCTACATTCACATTTAATGCTCTTTGGCCCGACGATGAAATATTAATCAATTATACAGAAAATAAATTAAAAAGGATGGCGACATGCTTGTGAATTGCTCATAGCTACAATCATACCTAATGCTCTTTGGCCTGACGATGAAATATTAATTAATTATACAGAAAATAAATTAAAAAGGATGGTGTCATGTTTGTGAATTGCTCATAGCTACAATCATACCTAATGCTCTTTGGCCTGACGATGAAGTATTAATTATTTATACAGAATATAAATTAAAAAGGATGGCGTCGTGTTTGTGAACTGCGCATAGCTACAAGCACACTTAATGCTCTTTGGCATGACGATTAAATATTAATTAATTATAAAGAAAATAAATTAAAAAGGATTGCGACATGTTTGTGAGTTGCCCATAGCTACAATAACACCTAATACTCCTTGGCCTGGCGATGAAATGTTAATTAACTAGCCGAGTACCCGTGGTTTGCGGCGAAATACGTTATTATCATCAATTATATAATTTGGTTAATTTAATTTAAATTAACGTTAGAATTAAAGAAATACCATTCCTAAGAGGAGTTTACCCTGTAATTTAACGGCAGTGATCCGAAATTAAATATGGGTTTTGGATTTTAATATTGGGGGGCATTTAAGGCCGTATTTTAACACTCTTAAAAGTTGAATTAAAAAACCTTTCTTGTTGAGCGTCTGGGGGTTTAGAGAAACCACAAAGAAAATTTTCGGTTTTCTAGGCCTTCTGGTTAGAAAGATAGAGAGTCTGTCATTTTTTTTTTTTGGGGGGGGGGGAATTAAGACCTTTAAACTCCCATAAATTTTGAATTTCTTAAAACATATTTTTTAGTAAGCACCTATGGACTAAGAGAAAACACCATGCAAACTTTCAGTTTCATAAGTTTTATAGTTCCAGACATACAGTGATCAGTCAGTCAGTGTTTTATTGTCAAGGTTTCAGCCTTTAATCCACCTCAAAGTTTCAATCTTTAAGAAGATTTGTTTTTTTTAATAAGCACATAGGGCCTGAAAGGAACTACTATATAAAATTTTAGATTTCTAGGCATTACAGTTACAGTGATATTGCGATCAGCCAGACAGCTTTTTTTTGGGGGGGGGTTAAGTTCCTTTTAATCCCTTAAAATTTTTGTTTTTTTAAAGAAGATTTTGTTTTTAATAAGATTTCTGAGCACCTGGGGCTTCAGAGAAGCCTCCGTTCAAAATTTTAGCTACTTAAGACATAATTACATCTCCAAATGTACTGTGATCAGGAAGACAGTCTTTTGATTTGGAGGATTAAGTACCTTCTAATCCATTTAAACTTGAATTAAAAACAAAAAAAAAAGAGGGAGGGGTCTTAATCCCCTTAAAATTCAAGTTTTAAAAAATGATTTCTTTGCACACACCTAAAATCGAAGACGAACCACCCTGCAAAATGCCAGCTTCCTTTGACTTGCGGTTCCGAAGATACAGTGATCAGTCAGCCAATGAGTGGCTGAGGCCTTTCATATAGATTACTATCTGAAAACCCGCACTTCGCTACGGAGTACATTCAAATTAAATACAACGGTCTATGTATGCAATTAATGCCAAAAAAAATATTTATAATAAATACGACGATCAATGTATGCAATTGATGTAAAAAAAAATATATTTATAAAAAAAATCGTAAGGCATATTTTTATAGACAAAATAATGTAGAAGAAAATATTCAAATTGAATCTAATAGAACATACAAAAGAATATAGTACAGTTAATATAGTGCAGTTTGAGGAACATTTATTTTACTGTATTTTAATATTTTTTTGGATAATGTCCAATCGTCTGCCGCATTAGAAAGAAATTTTTTTTTGTCTATTTCGTTGTATGCACGTGACAATAAATTAATTTAAAGTACCAGAAAAAGAAATCACGTGATCAACATTTAATATATTAAATTCTAAAAATTAGTCTTTAAAAGATCACCAAAAATCAGAAAATTGAGGTAAAGATTCGAAAAAGACTTCATTTTAAAGGAATTTTTATGATCTTTAAAAAAAGTTACTAAAACAGCTTAAAAATTTAATTTTAAAAAATCTAAGAAGAATTTTTCAAAAATCTTTCTTAGTGCACTATAAGAAGAATCACCATGCAAAATTTCAGCCCTTTAGGTCCAGCGTTTGGTCTGTGCGTTGTATGTCTGTCAGTCAATCAGTCAGTCAGTTAAGGAACTGTTTTATATATATAGATAATGAAAATAAACTAATAAGAATAGAGATTTGTTTGTGAATTGCTCATAGCTACAATCCCAACTAATACTCCTTGGCCTGACGATGGACTATTAATTTGTTCGTAACATGTCGCTATCCTTTTTAATTTATTGTGGAATTGAACTAATACTCTTTGCTCCTTACGATGGAGTATTAATTCGTTCGTAACATGTCGCTATTCTTTTTAATTTATTGTGGAATTGAAGAAGCATTGATTGCGTGGGAGTATTCCACACGTTTCCTGTTAGTTACTATTAAAACGCGTTAAACACATCCGTTTAACTAATACATATCTGCACAAAGAAGGATTTTTAATAGAAGCATTTTTGGGATAGTTCGTATTGTATAAAATTCGCGAATTTCTTGTTTTTGCAGCTCATTATTTTTAATATAATTTCAAAATTTATTTTAATACAAATTTTAAATATATACTGCTGGCCACCCAAATTGCAACACCAAGAAAGACAAGAGATATAACAACACAATTTATTTTGCAGATAACATGTTGACCAAGTATCAAATGATTAAATTTATAGACTTCTGTGAAGTGTGGTTCCTGCCAAAATCAGTAGCCAGAGTAGCCGCCAGTGTTGGAGATCACCGCTGCCAGCACGCCTCGGCATTGATTCAAAGAGACTTTGGATGAGTTCTTGGGGTACAGCAGACCAAGCAGCTTCCACACGTTGCCAAAGTTGATCTGCTGTGGCAGCTGGGGATGGAATCTGGGTCAATCGTAGAGCAACCATGGACCACATGTTTTCTATCGGCGAAAGATCCGGAGAGCGAGGCGGCCAGGGAAGCAATTCAATCTGGCGATTGACGAAGAACCGTTGGACAATGCGAGCCACGTGTGGTCGCGCATTATCCTGTTGAAATATGGCTGTGGGCAAGCCCTGAAGGTAAGGAAGGACAACTGGCTCCAACACCTCGGAGATGTAGCGCTGGCTGTTTAAAGTACCGGCAATGCGTACTAGAGGTGTGCGAGAGTGATATCCAATACCGCCCCATACCATAATACCCGGTGCAGGACCAGTGTGGCGGTGCATAACGCAGCTGTTCAGCATCCTCTCTTCACGGTGTCTCCAGACTCGAATGCGACCATCGTGGTGTTGCAGACAGAAGCGTGACTCGTCAGTAAAGACAATTTCATTCCATTCTGCCGTCCACATCCTTCTGTCATCGCACCATTGGCGGCGGAGACGTCTGTGGTTCTGCGTCAAGGGTAGACAAAGCAATGGACGTCTTGCGGACAGACCACTCTGCTGTAAACGGCGTCGAATGGTACGCGCAGACACTGGATGATGCGTTACAGATTGCATGTGCTGTGCTATGGTTCGTGATGTGACTGAGCGATCCGTCACTGCCATGCGCACAATTTGCCTGTCATCACGTGAAGTGGTGCGCTGAGGTGGATGCGATCGAACACGCTGGTCCGTCGTACCCTCCTGCATCCAACGATCACATATCCGCATTTCAGTTGTTTGGTTTCGTCCAACACGACTACCGATTTCCCTGAAAGATAATCCACAATCTCAGTAGGCCACTATCCTTCCTCCGTCGAACTCGGATACTTGATCAACAGATGATCGCTGTTTTCGACGAGGCATAATTGATCGTTTTTTTGAAAAAAACCACAAGAAAAACACAATTGACGAACTTGAAATCGTCGAAATCTCCAAGCCTTAAATAACGCTTTGAAGTGGCGCCACAGGCGCGCGTGATGTGCGTCTGCGCAGAAATTCTAATCATTTGCATATCTCACCTCCGCTAATGCATGTTGTAAATTTCATGTTATTTGCATGTTTCCTTCAGGGTGTTGCATTTACAGTGGCCAGCAGTGTACCTTCCAGTATTTATTCGTTTGGATTTTAAAAAAAAATCTTTCTGAACTATTTTATAATTTCTTTAGTTTACTTTGTTTTTTATTTTCTAGGAGTTTTTCACATTAATGGTTGACTTATAGGACAGCTAATTCTGTGAGAAGTTTGATAGAATAAATCTTAATACAAAAAAACTGTTTCCATTGATACATTTTTTAGTTAGCATGATTTTTATTGAAACAAATTCCTCCTAATTTACTCTTTTATTAATAAGCTCATTAATTAAAGTGAGATCGTTCTCTATATATACTTACAGGGAAATTTCTCTATGGCGGCCAGTCAAGTGGCTGTTTTGAGGGGTGGCCGTCGGAAAGAGGTTTCTTCCATAACATTGGCTCTATGAAGTCTTGAATAGGTTCTGAACAAAATATGGCTGTTTAAAGGGTTGGCCGGCTAGATAAGTTTCACTGAATATATATATTTTTTCAACTTATTCAAAAATTACGCTTTGCATATGTATATACTAGCTGACAACCCGCACTTCGCTACGGAGTACATACAAATTAAATACAACGGTCAATGTATGCAATTAATGCCAACATATATATATATATATATATATATATATATATATATATATATATATATATATATATATGTCGGACGCTGGTGCTTCACGCCCGATCTATTTAACACATCATTCCAAATATCCTATTAATCATTTTGCAGTCCGTGGTCCGATGGCGAGACAATGTAGAATCCAAAACACAAATACAGTGACGACAACTCCATTATCATTTACTAACATATTTATTAAATCACTTAACGACTCTCAGCTCCATAACTAAAAGATATGGCTTCCCAATCCCCATTAAAATCTGTGCGCCTTCAGCACACATCCTTTCCATTCCCTAGTTATCCATGGCTCTGCCGATTTTTCTTTGTTTCAACGTTTAAACCAACGCTCAGTGACGCTCATTACTTACGCGTGATGTCATATCGTACATGTTCTTTATTTGCTAGACTCAGCATTTCCTTTCTCTTCGACGCTCAAACCACAGATGCGCCAAGATTATATAATGAAAAGGGGAATTTCCCTTTAGAATCTGTGGTTCTTGAATCAAGCCGACCCATTAATTCCATTTTCACTGCAATACATACGCCGCTTATTTGAACTCCCAGACTTTTTAATTGTTAAATCCTATATTTTAATAACTAAAATCCCATTTTAAGGTCGCGTGATCGCCCCCCCCCATATTTAAGCCTCACATATATATATATATATATATATATATATATATATATATATATATATATGTGTGTGTGTGTAAGTAATAAATACGACGATGAATGCATACAATTGATGTAAAAAAAAGCGAAAAAATATATTGATAAAAAAATCATAAGGGATATTTTTATAGACAAAATAATGTAGTTGAAAATATTCAAATTAAATCTAATAGGACATACTAAAGAATTTGGTACAGTTAATATAGTACAGTTTGAGGAACATATCTTTTACTGTATTTTCATATTTTTTTGGATAATGTCCAATCGTCTGCCGCATTAGCAAGGGGAAATTTTTTTTCTCTATTCCAGTGTTACGGACGTGACGATAAATTTATTTAAAGTAACAGAAAAAGAAATCACTTGATCAGCATTTAATAAATTAAATTCAAAAAATTAATCTTTAAAAATTCCCCCAAAATCAGAAAATGAGGGTAAAGGTTCGAAAAAGATTTCCTTTCAAAGGAATTTTTATGATTTTTCTCGTGATATAAATTTTATAACCCTCGGATTATTATTTTAAATGTAAACTTAAAAAAAGTTTCAAAAACAGGTTAAAAATTTAATATCAGAAAATCTAAGAAGAATTTTTGAAAAACATTTCTTAGTGCACCCCTACACTCTATGAAGAATCGCCATGCAAAATTTCAGCCCTTTAAGTCCAGTTGTTTGGTCTGTGCGTTGTATGTCAGTCAGTGAGTCAGTTACGGAACTGTTTTGTATAATATAGATATTTAAGATGATCTGTAAGGTCGTTATTTCACCTTATTAAAAAATTACGTTTGTAGAGATAACGTATTAGGTTTCATAAATGTTCTTAACACAAATAGTATGTATATATACTCGATTAACCCGTTTAAGTTATATTTTGGTAACTGGTATCTGAAAATCGTCACTATAAATTCGTTGGAGAAGAAAAAAAAAAAGATGAAAGAAAAGAGATTTGACAGGTGCTGCCATCTATTTTCGATATTGTGCTTTAAAAACTATTTTTCGTTCAATCAATGAAATTAACAATAGCTGAGACACATAATACATAATTTATATGATTAAATACAATATCTTTGCATTTTTAACAAAAAATTGGAACACATTAATATGTAGGAAAAATATATCAAAGAAAATAGTTTAGCTGACTCTGAAAATTAAAATTAAGTAATTTTTTTATATAATAGTAACGGGGAACGTCTACCTGAAAATCTTTTTCTTAAGGAAATAAAAAAAATAGCTTTCAGTAACGGCCGCTAAATCGCGACTTAATCCAGTTGGAGGGAAAAAACAACAGGATTAACTCGCGGTGATTATCATTCTTCAGTGATTATCATTCTTCAGTGATAATCCATCTCTGTGGTATAATCATTGAACTCTCGGATCGTGGATCATAGATATCTTTTTATTTTCCTGTCCAATCACCTTGTCCAACCAGCACTGTATCTCTGAAAACATAAGGCTTAGGTACCTGAAATTTTGAATGATAGTTCCTCTTAATTCCTGGGTTTCTACCAAAAAATCTTTCTAAAAAAACTCGTCTTCGAATAGGGCAATGTCTCGCAGCATGTCACATCTCAACTCTTGCAGATTTTACTTCTTGTTCGGCGAGGAGTGGCAAAAAATTGCATAATTTAACATGGCGTTCAATGAGCATTCTTACAGCTTGTTGAATAAAATGCTCTCAGATTACGCAAAGTCTTTAGATACGGTATCTAAACAAAGGTGTATCACTAAATTAAACATTCAGGTACATCCCTGAAAGGTTTATTCGGTATGTGACCCGTATTTATTGACAGAGGAAGACTGGAGTTACGATACAAGACGCTGGCCTGAAGTAACTTATCCTGATATCTATACATCTCAACATAATAATAATCATTCTCATTATATTCTCTTAAACCTTGCGAAATATTAAAAAAAAAAGTGTTAAAATACCTTTTACATACAACTAATATGAGGAATTTTATAAATAAACTTAAATTATTTAACTCAAAATGAAGGTATTGTCCAAAAACACATGCAAACGCATAGGAACTGCTTCTGTTTTCTGCCACCCGATAATGACGTCATCTATAGCAGAAGAAAACTGACGTAGGCAGTGACGTTGCGACGTTTCGCCTTATTGCTTTTGCGAATTGCTTTAAGTCTATATAAAACTTGCTTTGGAGGGCATGGCCCATAGGATGCATTTACCAAAACTTTCCTGATGATCCTGTTGGTAGAATCTCGGAAGGAATTTGAGAATAAAACATATTCTTTAAAATCAACGTTATTTAGTTAAATCCAACAAAAGTGTCGGAAAATGACATAGCTTATGTCACCTTTCAATGCTAAATCTATATTTTTGTTTATTTGGTGAAATATTATATTATCTATTATAGAATTGCAGAAATAGTTTTTTTACTGAAAAACAAATATTGTCCATTATTTGTGTTTCTCACTGAATTGTTGAGTACACACTGTTACGTTTATAATATTTATATGTATTGAAAAAATCAAAATGCAAAAACTATCGCTCCTTAGAATACAATACATTAGTCAACCCCCTAATATTGATTTTTTAATGATAAATTAATGCTAGTATCTGAAAAAAAATCTTTAAATCAGCGTTCTTTAATCAATACCTAAAAAATACAAAAAAGAGTTTTAGAAAAAGTTATATCAACTGTCAATGCTTAAGCCGTATTCTTTATTTGGTGAAATACTATATTATATATTTGAGAATAACAATGAGTTTAAATTCACTCAAGATATAAAATTTTCATTGATAAACGAATTACATTGACCATTATTTGTGTTTCTCAATAAAATGTTGAGTACACCTTGTCTATATATATAAAACAGTTCCGTAACTGACTGACTGACTGACTGACATACAACGCACAGACCAAACCGCTGGACCTAAAGGGCTGCAATTTTGCATGGCGATTCTTCTTATGGTGTAGGGGTGCACTAAGAGAGATTTTTGAAAAATTCTTCTTAGATTTTTTTAAATTAAATTTTTAAGCTTTTTTTGTAACTTTTTTTAAGTTTGCATTTAAAATAATAATTTGAGGGTTATAACATTTATATCACGAGAAAGATCCTAAAAATTCCTTTAAAATGAAATCTTTTCGAATCTTTACCTCAATTTTCTGATTTTTGGTGAATTTTTAAAATCGATCTTTAGAATTTAATTTATTAAATGCTGATCACGTGATTTCTTTTTCTGGTACTTTAAATAAATTTATCGTCACGTGCATAACAACTAAATAGCCAAAAAAAAATATTTTTTTTCTTTCTAATGCAGCAGACGATTGGATATTATCCAAAACAAAATAAATATTCCTTACGTTTTTTTTTATAAATAAATATATATATATATATATAGTTTACATCAATTGTATACATTGATCGTCGCATTTATTATAAATATATATATTTATTTTTTTTTGCATTAATTGCATACATTGACCGTTGTATTTAATTTGAATGGACTCCGTAGCGAAGCGCGGGTTTTCAGCTAGTCTCTCTATATAAAAATGAATGAATGTTTGTTTGTTTGTTTGTTCGTATTTTATGCGCTGCCGTACCGTTCATCCGATTGCGATGAAACTTGGTCAACTTATTGCTTGAACTTGCGCGATGGTTATAGACTATTTTCATTCCGCTACGACGTTCCATTCCCGAATTATGTTAGAAGTTTCAACGGATATTGAAAATCGCCAAAAAAAATCGCCAAATTTCCTCGGATATTTTTGTTCAAAGCCATTGTAACATTTCATTGTTGCCAATTAAATTATAACATTTCCATAAAAATAAATAGACATGAATTAAAAACGTGATTTATTCATATATTGGCGCATGCAAGAATGAATTTGATGTATTATTTTCATATACGGTGCAACGCCTGAATATTTCTTTTTAAAAATGAAAATATAAGGATGGAAAGTCATTCATTTTCAATGAATGTGTTATCTATCCCTTTCATGAATTGAAACTATCCCAAGCTACTTGTTGAGACTCAAATATACTGCAGGACACGTTGACTTAGCTAGAAACACGTGCGTTTAGCCTTGACGCGATGATTTATATAACTGAAGTGACATTGAAACATAGATGATTTAGTTTTGAGAAAGAATTGCAATCATTAAATACGTGTATATTAAAATTAAGAAAGTCTGAAAGTGGCATTGAAACGTAGCAGACGATTTAGTTTTGAGAAAAAATTCCGAGCATGAAATACGTGTATATACTTTTTCTATAATAATTATCAGATTAGATGTGTTTTAATATTGAATGTGATCTCAATCCATTCAACCATTATTGATTATTTTTCTGTAATAATAAATCTATTCAAACGTTATTAACTAGCTGTAAATTAATGCTTTAAAATGCCTAAAAAGAGAAGAGCAACTTTTAATCATGCAGAAGTAAGGGCAAAATGTCAAAGATTGTTGAGAAATGAGCAATGTGATGAAAAAAAAATAGAAGAGCGCGAAGCCAACAGAATTCGAAATGCAGTTAGACGCACACAATAATCTGAAGAAAAAACATTCTCAAGAGCTCGAAGGCAACAGAATTCGAATTGTAGTGATCCGAAGCAGTGAGACTGATGAAGAAACTTTTAACACGTCGAACATACCATCGTCTTCGAGCTTCAACATCGAAAGGAGAGGAAAGCGATGAACGACAGCACCGACAACAGACCAATGCTATTTGCTACCACAAAAGAAACTGAAGACACAGAAACTGAATCCTGAGCGAAGCCGGGTAATACATCTAGTTATTTATAAAACTTTTACAAACTGATAAAAAATTCAAAATGCAGATATATTGCGCCACACAATACAACTGATTTGTCACCACTTTTCTAGTGACTATTATAGAATAAATTAATGCCAGTATCTGAATCCGACGAATTTGATTTATTTTCATCTTCGAAAATTTAGTCTCACCACTTTGCATGCCAGAAGTAGGAACCGTTCGCCAGAAATGAATCGTCGTCAAATAATGTTTTTGAGATATACAGGGTCTTCGAAAATCAGGTGTCCCTGATTGCAATGTGAAATAAAGAACCATATAATAGAAATCATAGTGTTTATCTATATATATAAAACAGTTCCGTAACTGACTCATTCATTCACTGACTGGCTGACTGACAACGCACAGACCAAACCGCTGGACCTAAAGGGCTGAAATTTTGCATGGCGATTCTTCTTATGGTGTAGGGGTGCACTAAGAGAGATTTTTAAAAAATTCTTCTTAGATTTTTTTAAATTAAACTTTTAAGCTGTTTTTGTAACTTTTTTTACGTTTGCATTTAAAATAATAATTTGAGGGTTATAACATTTATATCACGAGAAAGATCATAAAAATTCCAAGACAAACAAGCGTTTGATTGGTTTTTCGGACGAAAGTGTTACGCAGGCTGATAAGAAAAATATGACTAAAAATTTAGAAACCAAACCTGTAAAGAAAAAGGAAATAAACGATTAGAGGGTTAAACACTGTTTTTTGAAGGAATAGACCTGAGCCATTTCGTTACTAATAAAACAAAGGCGTTCTTTGAATTGTTTGGAATCCACGACGTAACAGAATACTGCAGTGATTCTCTAGGAAGCCATGTGAACGCTCTTAAGGTGGTCAGTGATACCGCAGAAAGAGGAATTGCTCTGATAAAAAAATGTTTAATGAATCCGTTAGGGATGAACAACAAAACAATTTTTGTTGAGGGTAGTCGAGCATCACAGAAAAGTCGCTTGGTGTTGACTCACAGAAAAGTCGTCACCAAGCGATTTTTCTGTGAGGGACAATTTTTGTGAAGGGATTGCATCGTTCAAAATTGATTAATATAACACATGTTTTGCCTATCATACTACCTATTAATATTAGTGTCTAGTTTTAATATTATATTAATTCGTAATTAAATTTTATATTAGTTTTAATATTATATTAGTTCGTGATTTCTAGTTTTCCCAATAAAAGTAATTAAGGGGTCAGTGGACTTTCAAACCTAACTTTTTTTGTTTTGAATGGATTTGCTTGAAATTTGAATATGTCATTAGTACCATAGATATGTAAAAGTGGTTAAAATTTAATGATGAAATATTAGTAATTTATGAATTAGGAATTATATCAAAAATTGGCCTAATTAAAAATGTCCCTTGCGCATTTCTATTGCATATAATATGGTAATTTTTATTTACAGAATACCTTATAGAACTAACAATGAAACTTATTGCTTATTTTAAGCATTCATTAAAAATATAAAGAGAAAAAAATAATAATAGAGAAAACACCCTTTTTATGACGCAAAATACCTCTAAATCATCTTTTCAAGTACAAAATTTAGAAATTCTGAGTTACGAAGTATAATTTTTTTCAATAAGATTTATTCGATATACAGTTAAGTATATAAAATTTATATTTCAAAGCAATACGAGAATTAGAAATGCGCCCGGAGCAGTTTGAATATTCGTATGACAAGAAAATTTTTATTTTGAGAAAAACACATTTAAAGTTATTGCTATTAGTAACCACATAATATCTAAATTAAACGCAAATGCCTGTAACTAGGAATATAATCATAGAAATTAAAAATTCTTTTTGCAACACATTCCTACACGTCCGTAGATTCACAATTCAATAAAATAAAAATTCGAATATTTGGACAAATTTCTCAATTTTGAAAGTACACTGTCCCCTTAACATTGAAAAATCGTATTTTTTACCTACTTTTACAAAACTGATCAAAGTGTGCAACCTCGAAATATTATCCAACCTTCTTGAAATTTGGCATATATATCTTTTAAGTTACTGAGACTCGGGGCGTAAGAAAAGTCTGCAAAAGTTTTACATTTTATTTTTTGCCTTACAAAATGAAACACCCTAATATATATATATATATATATATATATATATATATATATATATATATATATATATATATATATATATATATATATATATATTTGGCATTAATTGCAGACATTGACCGTTGTATTTAATTTGAATGTACTCCGTAGCGAAGTGCGGTTTTTCAGCTAGTTAAAAATATGCTTTAAATCTTCTACATATTCTGACATATTTTTAATATTTTCATTTATACTTTTTTATATGTTAAGAAAATACATGTTACGATATTTTTTAATAAGGTGTCAAACAGTCTTAGAATGCTATTCTCTCATTGCTTCTACCTATCTAAGTGAGACTGGGTATTGAAAATTAGTTGTTATACAAACCAAACAATCCGGAAGATGATACAAGAGAAGCACTCTAAAATATTGCACCAAGTATTATCTGAGGTGATCACCCTTATCATTAATTGTTTTCTATTGTAGTAATAATTGGTGAACTGTACATATTTAGATACCGACATCAGGTGGATACCGATTTGAACAAGTTTTCAATGCAGACGAGAGAGGACTCTATTGGAAGCGATATGATTTCTTTTTTTAATTTATATGCTTATTTTTTAATTTATTTTTATTGTTACGTTGTTTTGAATTTTTATTTTTATGTAAGCACTTTTATGGGAAATAAAAAGAATAAAATGCTTTAGGAACTAAAAAGTTTATAATTTTATAAAAAACTAGCTGAAAACCCGCACTTCGCTACGGAGTACATTCAAAGTAAATACAACGGTCAATGTATACAATTAATGCCAAAAATAAATAAATAAATAAATATATATATTATATAATAATTATAATAATAATAAATACGACGATCAATGTATACAATTGATGTAATATATATATATATATATATATATATATATATATATATTTATAAGAAAATCGTAAGGAATATTTTTATAGACAAAATAATGTAGAAGAAAATATTCAAATTTAATCTAATATAAAGAATACTGAAGAATATAGTACAGTTAATATAGTACAGTTTGTAGAACAGTTCTTTTACTGTATTTTAATATTTTTATGGATAATGTCCAATCGTCTGCCGTAATATCAAATAAAAAAAGTATATTTTTTGTCTATTTAGTTA
Source organism: Dolomedes plantarius (assembly GCA_907164885.2). NCBI lineage: Eukaryota > Metazoa > Arthropoda > Arachnida > Araneae > Dolomedidae > Dolomedes > Dolomedes plantarius. The sequence goes on from OU015502.1 coordinate 147,694,918, forward strand.
TTATGTACGTGACGATAAATTTATTTAAAGTACCAGGAAAATATATCACGTGATCAGCATTTAATAAATTAAATTCTAAAAATGAATCTTTAAAAATTCACCAAAAATCAGGAAATCGAGGTAAAGATTCGAAAATGATTTCATTTCAAAGGAATTTTTATGATCTTTCTCGTGACATAAATTTTATAACCTTCAAATTATTATTTTAAATGAAAACTTAAAAAAAGTTAAAAAAACAGGTTAAAAATTTAATTTTAAAAAATCCAAGAAGAATTTTTGAAAAATCTTTCTTAGTGCACCCCTACACTATAAGATGAATCGCCATGCAAAATTTCAGCCCTTTAGGTCCAGTGGTTTGGTCTGTGCGTTGTATGTCAGTCAGTGAGTCAGTTACGGAGCTATTTTATATATATAGATTGGATCAGCTCCAATTAAATTTGTATGGGTTTGTATCTAAACTATTGATTTGTTATACGGCTTTTCGCTTTACGGCCAACTTTTCCGGAACGAATCTAGGCCGTAAAGCGAGGTATGGGTGTATACTATATACACATCCGCCAACCTTTGACGAATACAAAATTCCCACACAGGGGTTAAGAGTGAATTTAACAGTTTAAGTTTCAGAATTTGCAGCTTGAAAACAGCACTAAATATATCACAAACATTTTTCTCTGTAGACTAAAGATTCCCACAAACCGTGAATAAGCTAATTCGAATCTATTTAGGTACTTCTATCCCTAAAAAATATGCTGCATTGGTTGTAAACCTTATTTGAGTTGAAGAAGCTTAAAATATACAAAAATTCTTCTCATCTTTTTTATTTCTCAATACATAAAAGATTCAGAACATATAGAGTGTTAGTTACTCCTAAACTTGCAGATTTATAGTCTTAATGATAGTTTCTAAGATTAAAAATTAACTACACATGGTCACCAATTTTGTGATAAAAAAAAACTAAAATTTTCAGTTCTATTGAATTTCCACTCTTTTATTTCTAAGGGGAAAATTAATTAAAAATATGTCAGCCTTAACCTCGGGTCTATGTATTACTGAAGGCAGCAATAAAAGCAGTTTTACTTTATTTAATCTCAGCGCTAGCAATAAAAAATACTTTTACTTTATTTAATCCAAGCACTCTAATTAAATCTACTGGGAAAACTGATTGAAATTCCTCCAGAAATTCTTTTTTATTACTTTAGCAATACCATTGTATGTTTTCCTGGCGTGACGTCACTTATCGCATAGTGGACCCTGATGTGGGAAATTTTCACCTTAAGTTAGTGTTCCACAATTGTTTTCGAGTCGCGACTCCGTTCAATGGTTTTCACGCATCATGCTAACCCCCTGTATGTTTTCATTAAGGGGAATCCCTACCCTTAAATCTTCAAAACATTCGATTTTTAGGAAAACGAGCAACAGCTCGTTTTCCTAAAATGTCATATTACGCTCATCTAATAGCTATAAACACTTCACTCTCGTTATAATGGGATATTCAGTATTGGTTTATCGGATATAGTTTCTTATCATATATAGTCAAAAGTTTGTCAAATCATGACAAACTTATTTTAACTGTATCTCATAGAAATTTATCTGCCGCTAATAAATACTTAAAGTAATTCTTCGTTTGAAATTATAAAGTCACCAAATTACTCTTTGATTTTCCTATGCTGAGGGCGAAATATAAAGGCAAAACTTAAAACCAAGACTGTTGAGTATTCTAAATATGCTTTATTTAGAGTTAGTTACCTCTCCTTTGAGGTATTGCTTTATGTCTCTTTTATTTTCAACCGCAAATCATGATAAACGCTCGGCTTTTCCTCCAAAGTTGGCCTTGAATAAGCACAGTCTGTCACCTGCAATTTCCCTTTTTAAGGGGACTTACTACCCTTAAATCTTTAAAACATTCGATATTTTGAAAAAATATATGTTAAAGCCTGATCATTTCTGAACAAAATAAAGCAAACCGCATGAAAATATTCCGCTTAGTTCCGGAGATATTGATATTCTAAATATTTAATTACGGATCAAGTTTATGGTAAGAAAAGTTTTAAACTCATTTTACTCAAAATGTAATTTTGCATCATTCCGCAACTGATATCTCCAAAACTATGAAACATAATTCCATGAAATTTTTATCACTGCATAATCGTGTTATTTTATTGCGTCTGAACTAGAATTATTGCAATCGCTGCACATTTTGTTATTTTTTCGGGGGTAAATTAATGCAAAAATTTAAAGAAATTTTAAGTATATTTAGAGCAGTTTTAAAAAATTGAAAAAATATTTTAATGTTGAATGTTTTATGTCCAATTGTATTTTGAATTATTTATTTTAAATATAAAACTGGAATTATGCATTTAAGTGTAAAATTAATTTCATAGTTCTGCGCGCAAGCCAGTATACAATAAAAATACTACTTAAAAAACAAGGTATATCTAAATCATTTAATAAAATTATTTAAAATTATTTTGAGAGTTGAAAATTTGTTTATTAAAATAAATATATCAATTTATCATTGACATAAAATTTGGAAAAGTTGGGAGTAAATTGAAATAGTTACAAAGAGTCAAAAAGTATGAAAATATGCCTTATTTCCTCGAATTAAGGGTCGTGAGGTCTCTTTAGACATATAGAAAAAACACTAAAATGCCTTTTCCACAATTTAATTCGAACTGAATTTATAACTTAACAAAAGTGAAATTTGTATAAAATGGAGAACAGTAAGAAATATTCATTCCCGAGTCAAAGGTGTCCAAAAGCAAGAACAGAATAGAACAAGCCCTTGTAAGGTCGATACAAGATTCAATTGACAATAATCGAACTTTTAAGTGCATAAATAAGGTGACTGTCTACGTTCGGAGCCATTTTTTTTTTTTAAATTGCTTTTTTAAGGATATTTTGGTCTTTTATGGTAAAATAGCATTTAAAAATAAAATTTAAAAAAACTTGCCTGTAAATACCATACTTTTTTATAAATAGGTCAATTTGAAGTAATTTTTAACAAAATTTAGCTAAAATGCCTATCACTCTGCACAAAATTCTAATGCTGCTATTTTAATTTCCTTCTTACACATGATACATATAACAGTTTTCTTCAAAATGACCTGCAATCTAAGAGAAATTTTAAAATGCAAAAATAATACAGACAATTTTATGTTCCAATATGAAAATTTTCCCCTATTCGTCATTCCTTTCCTTATAAAAACAGCCCCAAACAAAAAACTATTTATTATACATCAATTATTGTGCGTCATTTCATTAACAATAGCATCTAAAACATTTCCTGAAAATTTTTATCAAATTATTTGCATTATTATGTGAAATATCATGATAACGGTAGATATTTGTGCTAAAAAACATAATTCCGAGAAAAACGCCTTTAAAGTTGTTTGTCACTTCAATTTTGTATTAGACGAGGTTTTTTAAAATAGCTATACCTCTGCTTCTAATTGATGTAGATTGAAAATCAAAACGGTTTTGAAAAGAGAAAAGATTGAATTATAAGATTCATGCAAAAAATAAAATTGACCACAATAGTCAAAAAATGGCATTTTCAACGTAGGCAGTCACCTTAGAAGCCGATTAAGTTATGCTAATTTCAGCATAGGCCGTTGGTATAAATGCCGAGCATCTAGATTACAGAAGGGAGTCTAAAGGCTGGTTTGTAGAGATTTATGCGAGTTAGGCTTGTGGTGATTAGCTAGTTTGCTTCAAACTTACGCGAGTTCTTACCAATCCGGTAGACGAAGGTTATTTACATGTTTTTATTAACTCGCTTTCTTGTTTGTTTGTGTGTTTGTGTGTTTGTCCAGTTCAAATCTTGCAATCGATTTTTAACTAACTTCCCGACTACCTAGACATTTGAAACTTTTAGAATATCTCAGAACACGATGACAATGCATTCTTTTGATACTTTTAGCCATCTTTAAGCAGTATTGAATTCATTTTCGGTTAATTTTGTTTCGTTGACTGGTGCAGCCATCTATCGGCCGGAACGGGTGCGAAAATGTAAACGCAAGTTAACTTCCAATTAACTTCATTTTCTTTCAAGTTGATGGGATAATTCATCAAAAAAAATTTTTTTTAAAGTATTTATTAATACATAGAATTGTCAATTTTATATGATTCAACAGAAAATTTAAAAACAAGGTATATAAAAAGTTCTTTTTATCTTGTAATTATTTGTGGTTATAGGCCAAATATTACTGAGCAGCATCGCTTGTTTGACTTTAGAATAATTTGTGAGTATTTTTGAAATAATATTCCTTGCATAGTGCTTATACTTGTGAGTATATCGAACTGTATTTCCTTGCACAGTGTTTATACAGGTTGTACCAGCAGTAGGCAGTGTTGTTTTGAAATGCAAGTATATGTGTTGGGTAAAGAATAAACTCTATTATATACAAGGTGCGCCCATAAAGTAACCGGACAATTTTTTATAAATAAGAAAAATATGACTCACCTTCAAATAAATTTATCTCCTTCAAAATAATAGCCAATGGAGTCTATACAATTTTTCCAACATTTCTTCAAGTCATGGAAACACTATTATAGGCACTGGAACTAAACTTTCGCAAAATGCGCGTAACATTTGATTTAATATCAGAGACATTTTCAAATCTCTGTTCTTTCACGGCCATATTAAGCTTCGGAAAAAGGAAAAAAATCAGCTGGTGATAAGAATATGGTGGGTGATTTATAACTGTAATTGAATGCTTAGAAATATATTGTTGTACAGAAATTGCTGTATGGGGACTAGCATTATCGTTCAAAAGAAACCATTGCCCAGACTCAAACAGTTCCTTCCTAACTCACCTTATCCTGTTTCTTAATCGAAAAAGGGCCCCTCGTTGTAAAAATACTGATTAATTGTTTGATTTTCAGGAACAAATTCGCGGTAAATAAGTCCTTCGTAATCGAAAAATGCAAAATCCATGAATGGGACAGAGATTTGAAAACGTCTCGGATATAAAATCAAATGTTACGCGTATTTTGCGAACGGTTAGTTCCAGTGCCTATAAGCAGTGTTTCGAGAAACGTTGGAAAAATTGTATGGACTTCTTAAACGATTATTTTGAAGGAGAAAAATTTATTTGAAGGTGAGTAATATTTTTATTTTTTATAAAAAATTGTCCGGTTACTTTATGGCCGCACCTTGTATATCTATTAAGCGTCGTTTATACTTCATTAGAGGGTCACTTCAATTTACATATACCGAATTTAGGGTAGAAGTTAGCCATCTCTATAACCTCTAGAAAAATCATGCAGCTACCGTATTATTCAGAATTATATAACAATAAAAATAGAAAAGCATTTGCCTAAATAGAATTGCTTTATTCCTTTGGGAAAACCACAACAACAAGGCAAAAAGTGACGGCAGACTGATGAAAGACAAACCGACATTGAGAATTTGTGTACTGCACGTAATAAATAACCCCTAATTTCTATGACCGCCAAATAAAGGCTGTAGATTTCCAACGACTCTGCACTTTGAATAAGGGACTGTTTACACAGGAGCGTAAAAGGAAAGATGCCGCTGAGACGGAAATAAACCAATAATAGGCGTTAAAAATTTCGTTGCTAATTGTAGGCAATTAAATTACCTTAAAACAATGGATGCATGCATGGATTGGAACAAGCAAGGAAGACAAAGCATTGGTCTTAAACATACCTTTATTTGATGACGCACAAATTTTAATTAAATTGCAATACCTAGTAGTACAATCATCTCTTTCATATTTACTTTTTTACATATGAGAACTAAGAAGCAGAGACAAACTATATTGTCAAAGTAATGATTTTTAGAGTCTATGGGGAGGCACTTACTATAGCTGAAGTATGCAGCGATGATGGTGGAATCGACGACAGGGACCTAGAATCATGTCATGTAAAGGAACAACTTAGCGGGTTACTCGCACTTCTCCTAGACTCTGAGGCAGACGAGACTCTCTATCATCTAAACTCTGAGGAAAAAAGTCTGAGATCGATCTGGACCTCCTCTCCTATTCCTTTCGTCCTTGGAGGGGCTGTTGTCCGTTTACAGGGGGGCTATTTTGTCCTACCCCTCATTTTCATTGGGCAGTGGGCTGTTTTTCTTTCAGCAGTTCCTGCCCCAATTGGTTCCCCATTAAACAGCCTCTGTCCATAGTCTACAAAGTATCTCCCCACCATAATTTTATTTTGCAATACAACTTTGACCCTTATCATCAGAAGTTTATACTGTGGGACATAAAATAACGAACATCCATCTTGTAATATTTATAAACTTTAGATCGCTATCACTGGCCACACCGACAGCTATTCTTCAATTACCTCCTGGTTTACAAGCCTCTATTTACCCCTGCCTCTGCAGCCTTTACAATATATCCGTTATTGGTCACACACCGTGGGGAATTATACCATTCCACTTCTTCACTAATCGTTCGACGATTTGTCATTGGTTAAATATATTTCAATAGTTTAACGCTTCCGCTACCAGAATCCTATGTGAATAGGCCCTAAGACCTTTGTCCTTTAAAAAAATATCTCTACCCTTCAGTTTCATGGTAAATAAATGGTGATAAATATTTCAGTGAAATTCGCTAAAAAGTTATTTTAATTGAATAAAACCGTGGCGACCCCCTTGGGAATCGCGACCTACAGGTTGGGAACCCCTGCAGGTCACTTGTCTTTGAATTTTCTCACAACCTCCGGAAGACATTCTAACTCCCCCTACCGCAATGGGTCAATTATTAAAACAAACTGTACTCTCAAACCACTACCGATATGTGCAACTCCAAACTTTTACAGAGAAACAAAAAATCCCAAGTCATCTTTTTTCGATACGTATGTTCCATTCTAGATATTTCAATTACTGAATCGATCGGTAGGGGTCTCTGTTCTGAACATACTTCGCCCATTTTGTTTCATTTTTCATCTCTTTAAACTTGTTGCCAAAACAGGAAAATAAGTTCCAGGAAGGCAGACGATAAATAATGTTACAGTGTTTGCTCTTGACTTAAAACTAGCGGACCTCCTTGTGTGTCTAAAGAATTGTGTTCCTCAATAAAGAACAGAAATTGGCCTCGCCAGAGAAGTTAAGAAAACCTGAAATATCCGATAGGGAATATTTTGGGGTTGCTTTTGAGAATTTCTTTCGAGAGAAAAACTTCAAAGAGAGAGGGCAAATTAGTTGCGTCTAAGTTAACGATTTATTCCCCGAATAATAATAAAAAACCTAATGTATTTTATACTTATGTAAAGATAGCAAACGAGTTTTCTTCACTACTATTGTACTTTCTTATCCTAACTTTCCTTTAGTTTTTGGAAAAATGGAACAAAGGCAAAATTGTTACTTTGAAAGGCTATTGAAATACAATAAAAACGGAAGTTATTGGCAGTAATTTTATTGGTGTAATTTTAAGACAAACCCCTGTTTTAAGCTACCACAACGATAAATTCTCAGATATTGTTCCCGAAATGTAGTTTTTTTTGGGACTGAATAACCAACAACGATAAATGTAATGGAATAATTGCCCCAAGCGCTGTTTACTTTGGCATATATGAGGCCTTCCGCAATGTGGCATAGCAAGTTAACTTTGACTCAGACTTTGTGAAGAAAAGTCATAAGAAATGAGCTCCAGATGCACGGACATTTCTAATAGAATTTGCCGGGAAAATGTTACACTTTTTCGGGATTGGTTATTCGACTTTTACGGCAAGAGCTTCTATATATATTTATGAATGTTTTTCTGTATCCCACTCTCTCTTTCTCTCTCTCTAACTCTCTATCCATATATATGTATGTGTGTGTATATATATACATATATATATATATATATATATACATATATATATATATATATATATATATATATATATATATATATATATATATATATATATATATAAGTATATATATATATATATATATATATACATATATATATATATATATATATATATATATATATATATACCTATATATATAATATATATATATATATATATATATATATATATATATATATATATACATGTAAGTATATATGCATATATATATATATATGTATAGGTGTATATATATATATATATGCACATTACGGAATGCATATTGTAGTTGTATGTCGCAGTTTGTAGATTTTAAGGCGTCCGGAATTTAATATTCTCATACAGATCAGAAGCCTACTTTAATTTTCTTGGCTGAAATTTACTAAAGAGATTTTAGGATCATGTAAGAGAAACATCATTTTTCTCTGCTATAAAAAGTAACTACGTGGTACCTGTCAAAACATGACGGCCGGATTGTAAATAAATGCACAAATACACAAATTATACTCAACACATCATTGCCAAGTGTTGGAAATCATAATATTAAGAACAAAGAAATACACTTTAAATTAAAAATAATTACAAGATAAAAAAACTTTTTATATACCATGTTTTTATATACCATTTTCTGTTGAATCATATAAACTTGACAATTCTATGTATTAATAAATACTTTTTAAAAATTTTCTTGATGAATTATCCCATCAACTTGAAAGAAAATGAAGTTAATTGGAAGTTAACTTGCATCTGACTAGTTCCCGTTCCGGCCAATAAATGGCTGCAAAAGTCTACAAAACAAAATTAACTGAAAATAACTGAAAATTAATTTAATTCTGCTTAAAGATGGCTAAAGGTATTGAAAAAAATGCATTGTCATCGTGTTCTGAGCTATTCAAAAAGTTTCAAATGTCTAGCTAGTTGGGAAGTTAGTTAAAAATCGATTGCAAGATTTGTACGGGACAAACACACAAACAAACAAACAAACAAGAAAGCGAGTTAATAAAAACATGGTGATAAAAATGACAGAGATAGAGAGAGATAGAGAGATTCCTCGGAATAAACAAATTCGCGTGTTTACGATGCCTCGTGCTTAGTAAGTATCTAAATCCAGATTTAAACCTGTCACTGAACCTGCGCAGAAACAAATGAATGTGTTTATGCGGCCTCGCGCTTAGTGAGTATCTAAAGCCATATTTAAATGTGTCACTGAGCATGCGCAGAAAGCAATTTTTAATTGTAAATTATCGTTAATAAATAGAAATTGCGGTTACAAAATTCAAATTTGACACATCTATAGATTAAAATCTTTCGATTAAGACCAGAATGAAGTAAATTGATGCAGTAGTTTTCTATCACGGACTGCCCAAATAGTTAAACTTAGCAACTTAAACATATAGATATTTTTATTATAACATTTATGCATACCCTTCTGTAAATCTGTACCTCAAATCCTTTTATATGCTGTTTTTATGATGTGCTGTCGACTATTTAAAAACTGATTTTAAGCTGTTTTTATTTTTTCTCCATATATATGCAGTCTTTATGATATTTTTACCATGTTTTTTATTAACTTGCTTTCTTGTGTGTTCGTTTGTGTGTGTGTTTGTCTAGTACAGATCTTGCAATCGATTTTTAACTAACTTCCCGACTAGCTAGACATTTGAAACTTTTTGAATAGGTCAGGACACGATGACAATGCATTTCTTAAATACTTTTAGCCATCTTTAAGCAGAATTAAATTAATTTTAATTTATTTTCAGTTAATTTTGTTCTGTAGACCTGTGCAGCCATCTATTGGCCGGAAAGGGAACTAGTCAAATGCAACAAGTCAAACAAGTCAAATGCAAGCTAACTTCCAATTAACTTCATTTTCTTTCAAGTTGATGGGATAATTCATCAAAAAAAGTTTAAAAAAGTAACCATTAATACATAGAATTGTCAAGTTTATATGATTCAACAGAAAATTTAAAAACATGGTATATTAAAAAGTCTTTTTATCTTGTAATTATTCTATTGTTTCTGTATCTAGGCTGCTTTTATGCTGTTCTGTTTTTATACTGTTCAAATGCAAGATTTTCATGATGTTCTGTCTATCAGTTACACTTTCATTCAGCGTTACATACAGTTCTGTCCTGTTATACTTCTGTACTTTAAGTCATTTTATCTCGAAATAGAATTTTTCATTATTTGTCTTTTTTAAAAGAATATTATCTAAATTTCTTCGCACGGTGTGCCTAAGACATTTTGTGGGGCGTTTCCATGCTTCATTTTCGTTAACTAATCGTAGCTTCAGAATTTTAGGCTTAGGTTAAACATTCCATAACTATTTTCTCAGGAGCAAAAATTACTTCGAGAGTAATTTGTTTTTATATATTTTGCTCCAATGGGGATCTCGAGGCCTTGGGGTGTCTTTTGGTTATACCTGCACCATATTCAGAAAGTTCCCCTTGAGGTAACTGATTTGGTTAGGCTCCCTGATGACGAGTCCAGTCGGTTACCTCGATTTCTGATTCAGTTCCGGCACTACTACAGAATCTTGCCTCTGGTTCGTGGAGCCCTGAGTGCTTGATATCGGTTTGCTTTTTGTCTGCATTCTTCTTATAATTATCTAGCTCTGTTGGATTATTTATTTTTAGTTATATTTGTCCATTTTCAATATAAGGATATAAAGCAACTGCGCAATCTTTTATTGAAAAGTTTTATATTTTCATTGCTAGGGTAGGCTTTAGGTTAACTTGTTTGGCAGTTTATGCTCGTTTTTTAGTTTTTTTTTGTTAGTTTGATTTGTTTATTTTATTTTTACATTATTTTTTTCCCTTTGAGAGGGATTAAACGTTTTATAAGTAAAAGTTTTTATTAATCTGAAAAACAAATTAGTTTGAAAATTTTCCTTTTCGCAAAAGAATAAAAAATCTTGCAAATAAGGTTACGGCAGATATATCGGGTCCTAAGCGTCCTTTAAACTTTGAAGTTTATATAGTTTTAGATATAAATTGAAATCGTTCAGGTATTTTTAACATGCATTATATTATGTAATCTTTGTCAGAAAAGTTCCAGCACTAAGCTCGTAAAAGCAATAATATACAGTCGGACCTCTATTTAACGAACCTCTGTTTTGCGAATTTCTCTATTTTGAGAACTTTTCCTTGGAACCAAGAACATTTTGTGAATTTCTTCGTAAAATAACCTCCAAATAGCGAAGTGCATTCTCTATTTAGCGAACTTTTTCTTGTGATCCAATATTTTTTTTCTCTCCATATTTCTCAAAATATTTCTGAACATTTCAAACTTATTCTTTCTTTTAACACATTTAACACATTAACTTTCTTTTAACACATTCCGACGCGGGTTGCAGTTTGAAGAAAATACACCTGAAGGGGTTTTTCGGGCATTGCAAAGATGAGAGACGCATTATGAGAGAAATCACTTTTTCAAACAAAAAACTCAGACAAAATTAACAGACTTTATCAGTAATTAAGTTTAAGGACGCATGTGGTAATGTATGCTTAAAATTACTTCTTACAATAAATGCTATAATGCCATTAAAATTCATTAATTTTAATATAATTTTTTTAATTGAAAATACGGTGTATTCCCGGAAAATCTTTTGTTTTATTCTTGTTTTCCTTGCAGATTTCTGTTTGATGGGTAAGATATATGAAACAAATAGACATTAATTTACAAAATAAAGGTGTGATCAATTACTTTTATTTATAATACTAGCTGAAAACCCGTACTTCACTATGGAGTACATTCAAACTAAATACAACGGTCAATGTATGCAATGCATGCCAAATATATATATATATTATATGATTAATACGACGATCAATGTATACAATTGATGTAATATATATATATATATATATATATATATATATATATATATATATATATATATATATATATATATTTATAAGAAAATTGTAAAGGATAATTTTATAGACAAAATAATGTAGAAGAAAATATTCAAATTAAATCTAATATAAAGAATACTAAAGAATATAGTACAGTTTGTAGACCATTTCTTTTACTGTATTTTAATATTTTGTTTGGATAATGTCCAATCGTCTACCGCATTAGCAAAGAAAAAAAATATTTTTTGTTTATTTAGTTGTTATGCACGTGACGATAAATTTATTTAAAGTACCAGAAAAAGAAATCACGTGATCGGCATTTAATAAATTAAATTCTAAAAATTAATCTTTAAAAATTCACCAAAAATCAGCAAATGGAGGTAAAGATTCGAAAAAGATTTCATTTTAAAGGAATTTTTACGATCATTCTCGTGATATAAATTTTATAACCCTCAAAGTATTATTTTAAATGCAAACATTTAATGCAAAAACATAAATGCAATATTTTAAATGCAAAAAAAGTTAAAAAAAAACAGCTTAAAAATTTAATTTAAAAAAATCTAAGAAGAATTTTTGAAAAAATATCTTTTTGTGCACCCCTACGCCATAAGAAGAATCGCCATGCAAAATTTCAGCCCTTTAGGTCCAGCTGTTTGGTCTGTGCGTTGTATGTCAATCAGTGAGTCAGTTACGGAACTGTTTTTTATATACAGTCGAACCCCGTTATAACGAACTTCAAGGGACCAAAGGTTTTGTTCGCTTTATCCGGTGGTTCGCTACATCCGAACCGATAAGAAAAATGCTAGAGTTCACAAAATGTATAACTCATTAGTTGCAATGTGTATTCAATAATGATGTATGAAAAATGGCAAAATCTATTAAAAATGATCATTAATGAATTAAATCGACTAAAATCGATTACATTAAACTGACACAATACTAATTAAATCACGTACAATAGGAAAACGGCGGGACCAAAATTTTTGTTCGTTATAGCCGTGAGTTCGTTATATACCGGGTTCGCTATAACGGGGTTCGACTGTATATAGATTTAGTGTTTAGGAATTTAAAATCTATTTTGTGTATTTTAAAGTATTTTAAAAGGTGAATCTCTATTTAACGAATTTTCCCTAAAACGAACTTTTTTCGGGATTTAGCGACTTCGTTAAATAGAGGTCCGACTGTATTCAACTTAGCAACTAATGGCCCTAGGTCTTGTCAGAGTAGCCCTCTAGGCTATCTATGTACAGCTGCGACCACTACTAGAGGTCACGGAAGCAGGCAGAGAAATCTTCATCCGGCTTCAGTCTTCTCAGCACAAGTGTCACAGCCGTTTCGATTATTGCAATATCTTTATGAAGCTTCCCTTTCACACGGCGACATTATGGAGGATGTGGTGGAGCACGGACACACTAGGGTTTTCCCCTAGCTCAAAGCAGAACTTAATGTCCTCCCCCTCCCCTAAGTCCTGCTATGCGGCCTCATCGTGTCAAGGGGGTGTTACTGGACGGAATGGGTGATGACGTCGGGAATACTATTTCCGGTAGGGCCACCCTAGGCGTGAAGGCCATTCCGTTATGTCCAGCTAAAGCTAGCAGGCACTTGGAGTTAAGTCAGTTGTAAGGTATGCATAAGATTCGATTCACAAGAATCGAACTTTTGAGTGAATGAATTAAAGAAGCTGCTTGAGATATGCTAATTTCGGCATACGCGCTTAGTATAAATACCAAGCAGCTTGATTAATACAGAGGTTGAAGAAGAAGGTTTTGTTACTGTTGATAGATAAGCGAGAGGGAGCTACGAGGTAAGCATTTCTAGGTGCTATCCTGCGCTAGTGCTTAGGGGGCCCAAAGTGTCAGTACTGCTGGTTTGACTCTCTGCTGGTTTGTGAGTATTTGCAAAGTGCATTTCTATTGAATGTTAATATATATTCCGTACAAGTAGTACGTATGCTTATTGTTGTAAAAGCAAATTCTATATGTGCAACGAATTCGATAAACATTGTTTCATGTATAAACTGCGTTTGTATCAAATTCAAATAGAGTGTCCCTTAGTATTCTCTATACAGTCTTCTACCTTCGGTTGTTCCTGGTCCTTGGACAATAGAAGCTGTCCCCCTTACTCTGCTTGTTAATCACCAAAACAAAACGTTTCCCTGTTGTAAAAAGTGCATTAACGAGCAGGCCACTCCTGGTCACATCCCAACTTGTCTAAACTTATCTAGGAAAGATTTTATTACCGATCCTCGCCATTTGATGGACCTATTGAGGATATATGGATTCATGGACCTGATCAAGCGCCGCTAGATCAGGAGGGATTAGTAACAGCAACAACGATAGATTTTTATGTTAACTCTGAGCCTGGAATCTGCGTCCAACACGTCACTTCCAACCAAATGCGCCAATAAGCCGAACAGTGGGTTGTTAAGCCCAACCCTGCCACCTAGTGAGTTTGCATGGAATCCGCGACCAACACGTCACTTCCAACTAAATGCGCCAACAAGCCGAACAGTGGGTTGTTAAGCTCAACCCTGCCACCTAGTGAGTTTGCATGGAATCTCTTCCAAGGTCATGTCTATTCAGAACGCAAGGTCATGTCTATTCAGACACCCATTTCTTGTGTTTGATTATCCTAATTATATAATTTAAAAATCAGTCCTGGAACTTTCCTGAAGCCGGATCTGAGCTGCCATGATGTGGGAGTTGAAATCCTGGAAGTATATTGTTCGTTTCTGTGTCGTCCCTACCATAGGGAGCAATTATGGGTCACTAAACAGTGCACCTATGATAAAGTAGCTATCAAAATCTTTTCGGGTCTTCATGGGCAAATGTCAGAAGAAGTACCTGCTATCAGCGACAAGTGCCTGCTGCATTAGAAGAAAAAAAACAATCACATCCTTGTAATTGCAACGAAGTGAAATTTTGTTTCCCTATCTCACTGAAGTAATCTGGATGTTAAAAAAATCTTTGTCTATGTATATAAAACAGTTCCGTGACTGACTGACTGACATACAACGCACAGACCAAGCCGCTGGACCTAGAGGGCTGACATTTTGAGTGGCGATGCTTCTTAGAGTGTAGGGGTGCACTAAGAGAGATTTTAAAAAAATTCTTCTTATATTTTTAAAAATTAAATTTTTAAGCTGTTTTTGTAACTTTTTTAAGTTTGCATTTAAAATAATAATCTGAGGGTTATGAAATTTATATCACGAGAAAAATCATAAAAATTCCTTTAAAATGAAATCTTTTTGAATGTTTACCTCGATTTTCTGATTTTTGGTGAATTTTTAAAATTCATTTTTAGAATTTAATTTATTAAATGCTGATCAAGTGATTTCCTTTTCTGGTATTTCTTTTTCTGGTAAAACGTACATTTTGCCTACTTTTACAAAACTGATCAAAGTGTGCAACCTCGAAATATTATCCAATCTTCTTGAAATTTGGCATATATATCTTTTAAGTTACTGAGACTCTGGGCTTTTTCGAATCTTTACCTCCATTTTCTGATTTTTGGTGAATTTTTTAAGTATAATTTTTAGAATTTAATTTATTAAATGCCGATCACGTGATTTCTTTTTCTGGTACTTTAAATAAATTTATCGTCACGTGCACAACAACTAAATAGACAAAAAAAAATTTTTATTCTTGCTAATGCGGTAGACGTTTGGACATTATTTTGTCTATAAAAATATCAATTACGAATTTTTTATAAATATATACATTTTTTTCTACATCAATTTATATATTTATCGTCGTATTTATTTTAAATATATATATGTATATATATATATATATATATTATTTATTTTTTTGGCATTAATTGCATACATTGACT
>OU015502.1:147715417-147724207 GCA_907164885.2 Dolomedes plantarius
CAGTAGACACTAAGGCCGGTACATACAGCAAGAAAACATTGGACGAGGCGGCACATATTGAACATAATGGAACTTCAGCGGAACATATCGTGAATTTTGGAGACTAGGGACGCGACGAAAGCAAAGCGGGACGTTTCTGCATGGCAAACACGAAGACAGAGAGCAAGAGAGCCGCGCAAAACCCTTGCTGTGGCTTAAATAATCTTCATGGGATCGTTGTCACATGGCCCTTGTACTCTGCACCCGTTGGCTAGGCCAGTTTTCTGGGCTCAGGAGTCCCGTCGCATGTTATATAAGTTTGGCGCCCTCGAGATTGGGGCTTAGGGATGATATATTAATTGCCTACATTTGTATTTAGGGTACTATAAATTCCTTTGTTCTTAAAACGAAAATAGCTTGCTTACGCCCGAGAAATTTTAAAGGGAATTAAAATGAATTTGGAAGTTGAAAAAGGTTTTTGGTTTTGTATGCTAAATAAAGAAATATACCACTAATATTTTTCACTAATTTTTTTTGGCCTGCCACTTTGTTTTTCTGCAGTTTCACTGCCTCGACGTTTCCATTTCACAATTACATCACTCGCAGTTAATTTTGGCTTCTGTAGAATGTCCGAAATTTCAAGAACTGATTTTCTACAGAGGTGGCATCCCACTGTAAATGCCACGATCAAAGTCACTAAGCCCCCTTTGACTTACTCATTAGGGCCCTTTACACGTACGCTCTTTCGGGAAAATTTGCAGACGCAATCACGCGTGCTTGCGTTTTCTCCTCATGTTGCGAGTTTTTCGGACGCTCGTTCTTTCGCGCGCGAATACTCGTGTCTTTTTAAAGGAAAAGGGAAAGAACGTCCGCGTAAAGGGATTCGCGCGCGATTGATCGCGTGAAACTGGCGCGTGTAAAAAAACACACAGTTTTACTGGGGCGTTCAGTTAATTCGTTAGTGTTTTAGCAATTTTGTGTTATAGAAATAGACATTTAAGAAGTAGAACCATTTCTGAAGCCAGTCAAGACTTTGTAGTAAAAAAAACAAAGAGGCTCTTTCCGGAAAGAACTGAAGAAAGTCAGTGACAGTCAGCCTGGTGTGAGAGGAGCAGATGACGTCTACACATCTTCCCTGTGGTACTACAATAATTCGCTGTTTACAAAAGACCAGGAACTACCTACTAGTAGTTTTACTAATGATGGTGAACCAGAGGTTGGAAGCTTAACCTTTTCCTTACGGGGTGGGATAGCATGTATCCCAAGAATACGATTCCAAGAGTGAATATATATATATATATATATATATATATATATATATATATATTATATATATATATATATATATTATATATATATATATATATTATATATATATTATATATTATATATATATATATATATATATATATATAGCTCTTTACTTTAACGGTAGTTCTATTTGTAGTATTATTAAGCCCTTTATACTTAATATCATTAATTTTATATTTAGTACTAGCTGAAAACCCACGCTTCGCTACGGAGTACATTCAAATTAAATACAACGGTCAACGTATGCAATTTATGCCAAAAAATAAATATATATATTTATAATAAATGCGATGATCAATGTATACAATTGATGTAAAATATATATCTATCTACATATATATATATTTATAAAAAAATCGTAAGGGATATACATTTTTTTTTAGATAATATCGAATCGTCTTCTGCATTAGAAAGAGAAAAAAATATTTTTTTTGTCTATTTAGTTGTTACGCACGTGACGATAAATTTATTGAAAGTACCAGAAAAAGAAATCACGTGATCGGCATTTAATAAATTAAATTCTAAAAATTAATCTTTAAAAACTCACCAAAAATCAGGAAATGGAGATAAAAATTCGAAAAAAATTTCATTTTGAAGGAATTTTTATGCTCTTTCTCGTGATATAAATTTTATAACCCTCAATGTATTATTTAAATGGAAACGTAAAAAAAGTTTAAAAAACAGCTTAAAAATTTAATTAAAAAAATCTAAGAAGAATTTTTGAAAAATCTTTCTTAGTGCACCCCTACACTATTAGAAGAATCGCCATGCAAAATGTCAGCCCTTTAGGTCCAGCGGTTTGGTCTGTGTGTTGTATGTCAGGCAGTCAGACAGTCAGTGAATGAATGAGTCAGTTACGGAACTGTTTTATATATATAGATTATCAGTATGAAGCCGATTATTTTTTGTTTTCCTCAATATAATTATAATAAAATATCAAAACACTCGTAGGTGGAAACACAAATTTTAAGAAAGAAAACATCGCTGAATTTCAACTATATGATCGATAAATTCAAAATCCTAATAATTTATTTATTTATTTATTTAAATATGTAAATAACGAGCCATTCAAATTAGCATTTTATACTTTCAAAATTTCATCGTCTTGTATGTTTCTTAAAACATCAAAGAGAAGGTTTTTCTTTTTAATTACAATCTATTAAACTGCTTGTAAAGGCTTCTATTCAAAACATCTCTGCTGATTTCTATTACAGAATTTTTAATCTTTATGCTGTTTTGACTAGGGTTTATCTCCCGGGATATTCGCCGTTGTTTAAGCCCTTTTCGTTTTTCAAGAGGAAATTAAGGTATCTTGGAAATTTAAATTACCTTTTACTATTTTTTGAAGAGACCAAAATATAGTTTTTTTTCCATGTTTTTATTAACTTGCTTTCTTGTTTGTGCGTTTGTCCTAGTACAGTGGTTCCCAAACTTTTTACGCTGGCGACCCACATTTCCTTATCGGAATACTTCCACGGTCCATCGGTCCATGGTGGAGTAAAAAACCTTATTTGTATCGTATCCCTTCCTTATGTATAAATAATTTACCATCAAATACTGCAAGTATATACAGTATATATATATATATATATATATATATATATATATATATATATATATATATATATATATATATATATATATATATATATATATATATATATATATATATATATATATATATATATATATATATATATATATATATAACATCGGCACCGTATACGGGAAGCGCGAATTCTCAACTGGATAAAAATGGCGGTGGAGGCTTTCGTAGCTGGAACAACACCTGGGATGCAGAACAGGAGAACACTGAAGAGACGCATGTTTTCTATTCAGTAGACACTAAGGCCGGTAGATACTGCAAGACAACATTGGGCAAGGACAACATACTGAACATAATGGAACTGCAGCGGAACATATCTTGAATTTTAGAGACTAGGGATGCGAAAGCGGGACGTTTCTGCATGGAAAGAACGAAGACAGAAGACAAGAGAGCCGCGCAAACCCTTGCTATGGCTTAAATAATCTTCATGGGGTCTTTGTCACATGGCCCTTGTACTCTACACCCGTTGGCTAGGCCAGTTTTCTGGGCTCGGGAGTCCTGTGGCATGTTATATAAGTTTGGCGCTCACGAGACTGGGGCTTAAGGGATGATATATTAATTGCCTACATTTGTATTTAGGGTACTCTAAATTCCTTTGTTCTTAAAACGAAAATAGCTTGCTTACGCCCGAGAAATTTTAAAGGGAATTAAAATGAATTTGGAATTTGAAAAAGGTTTTTGGTTTTGTATGCTAAATAAAGAAATATACCACTAATATTTTTCACTAATTTTTTTTGGCCTGCCACTTTGTTTTTCTGCAGTTTCACTGCCTCGACGTTTTCATTTCACAATTACATCACTCGCAGTTAATTTTGGCTTCTGTAGAATGTCCGAAATTTCAAGAACTGATTTCCTACTGAGGTGGCATCCCACTGTAATGCCACGATCAAAGTCACTAAGCCCCCCCCCCCTTTTACTTACTCATTAGGACCCTTTACACGTACGCTCTTTCGGGAAAATTTTGCAGACACAATCACGCGTGCTTGCGCTTTCTCCTCATGTTGCGAGTTTTTTCGGGTGCTCGTTCTTTCGCGCGCGAATACTGGTGTCATTTTAAAAGAAAAGGGAAAGAACGTACGCGTAAAGGGATTCGCGCGCGATTGAAAGCGTGATACTGGCGCGTGTAAAAAAACACGCAGTTTTACTGGAGCGTTCAGTTAATTAGTTAGTGTTTTAGCAATTTTGTGTTATAGAAATGGAAAAGAAGTAGAACCATTTCTGAAGCCAGTCAAGACTTCGTAGTAAAAAAAAAAACAAAGTCTAAGAGGCTCTTTCCGGAAGGAACTGAAGAAAGTCAGTGACAGTCAGCCTTGTGTGAGAGGAGCAGATGACGTCTACACATCTTCCCTGTGGTACTACAATAATTCGCTGTTTACAAAAGACCAGGAACTACCTACTAGTAGTTTTACTAATGATGGTGAACCAGAGGATGGAAGCTTAACCTTTTCCTTACGGGGTGGGATAGCATGTATCCAAAGAATACGATTCCAAGAGTGAATATATATATATATATATATATATATATATATATATATATATATATATTACTAATATATATATATATATATATCTATATATATATGTATATATATAATATATATATAGATATATATATTATATATATATATATATGTATATATTATATCTATATATATTATATATATAATATATAATATATATATATATATATATATATACATATATTATATTATATATATATATATCTATATATCTATATTATATATATAATATATAATATATTAATATATATATATACATATATATTAATATATATATATTATATATATTATATAATATAACATCCTATATAGTAATATTATATATATTATATATATTATACTATATATATATATATATATATTAGATATATATATATATAGAATATATATATATATTAATTAATATATATATATTTATTATATATATATATTATATATATATTATATATATATATATATATATATATATATATATATACATTATATTATGTATTACATACATATATGTATATATATAATATATATATATTAGTATATTAGTATATATATATATATATATATATATTATATATATATATATATATATATATATATATATATTCCTTAATGGCCCTTCTTACAAAGGGGGTATGAAATTTCCTGTTCTAAAAGGGGAATCGAAAAATAAGCCCTTTAAGCTAAAGGTTAAGGGAACAAGGGACCTTCAATCTCGATCTTCTTTCATTTTCAAAATTTCACTCTATATACCCCATGAACATAATTAATATTCTGTTCTATTGCATTGAAGATACTTAGAATTCACAAATTAATATTTTGTGGAGGAATAGGGCCTGCTTATCAAAATCTCTCTATTCTAAAAAAAAGTAAGTGGCGCTGCCGCTGCCGCCGCCGCTGTCAAAAGCTTGTCACGCTATCTCCTCCGAAACCGCTGGGGGTATGGGGTCGAGACCGATACCAATCGATGCAGAACAATGTGGGGAAGAAAGTAAGACATGTCTCCTATTCGTCGGACTTTAAGTTTTTTTAATTTTATGTTTTGTGGGAGAATATTGACTTTTTCACGTTGAGATTACGATAACTCGCCAAAAAAGGATCGTAGAATTTTTTTTTTTTTTTTTTTCAAACAATCTAAGACTACAGACATTTCTCCTTCAAACAAGACCTCATTTGTTTAAAAATAATTTAAAACAGACTGATATTTTTATTAAAATTGAAAACCCACTTTTTGGAAAAATTTATGCGTTTCAAGATATATAAATTCGATGCTCTCAGACTTATTATGTTACAAAGAAAATATTTATATCAACTGGAAGATGAAAGCTTTCTCATTCATATAAATTTCATTTCAAGTCTCTATCTTAAAATTTCGATTTTTAATTGAATTTTAAAGAAATGCTTCAAAGAAATCTTCTCATTCGCTTCCTTTGCAGAAGGACATGAAAGAAGATCCAATTTTTCACCCATAGGCGGGCTTCATCCATTTCGCCGGGAGGGGGGGGAAGCTTCAACTGTAAACAAATGAATGACTCAATCGCTGTAAACAACTATTGAGTCATTCATTCACTTGATTCACCAGAGGAGCGAGCGTAGCGAGCCTAGGGGCGAAGCCCCTAGTGTTCTTCAAAAATAATTGAATTTTTCAAAAGGCTCCATGCTTATTCAGTTTTTTCTGATATCTTTAAAATTTCTCAGAATTGTTATGTGGAGTGTTTGTCACAAAACTGTGCATAATTCTTTGAAATCACAAATATTTTTCAAATTTATTGATCATAAAATAAAGTAAAAACATAAAAAAATAACAGACAGAATAGAAAAAAAAATATTTAAGACGTTAGACTCATAGAAAAAAAATTAAATGCACATTTATATTTATATACATATGGTAAACTTAAAATACAAAATTTAAGAATTTTTATTGATATATAATGTGCATAGAGCATTTTGAAAAAGTTAGCGTTTTTGAATATTTTTTTTTGAAAAACGGATCTGATTCTGCCAAAAATTCCTTGTTTTGAATTCTAAAGGTTTTCAATGTAGTAAAATAGAAAATTAATTATTCTCATATATATATATAAAACAGTTCCGTAACTGACTCATTCATTCACTGACTGACTGACTGACTGACATACAACGCACTGACCAAACCGCTGCACCTAAAGGGCTGAAATTTTGCATGGCGATTCTTCTAATAGTGTAGGGGTGCACAAAGAAAGATTTTTCAAAAATTCTTCTTAGATTTTTTTAAATTAAATTTTTAAGCTGTTTTTAGTAACTTTTTTTACGTTTGCATTTAAAATAATACATTGAGGGTTATAAAATTTATATCACGAGAAAGATCCTAAAAATTCCTTCAAAATGAAATGTTTTTCGAATTTTTACCTCCATTTCCTGATTTTTGGTGAATTTTTAAAGATTAATTTTTAGAATTTAATTTATTAAATGCCGATCACGTGATTTCTTTTTCTGGTACTTTCAATAAATTTATCGTCACGTGCGTAACAACTAAATAGACTAAAAAATATTTTTTTCTTGCTAATGCGGCAGACGATTGGACTTTATTTTGTCTATAAAAATATCCCTTACGATTTTTTTATAAATATGTCTTTTTTACATCAATTGTATACATTGATCGTCGTATTTATTATAAATATATACATATTTTTTTTTTTTTTTTGGCATTAATTGCATACATTGACCGTTGTATTTAATTTCAATGTACTCCGTACCGAAGCGCGGGTTTTCAGCTAGTTTTGTATATGGAGTTAAAAATTGAAAATTAAAAAAAAATTCGAATTTGAAGGTCCCTTGTCTCCTTAAACGTTGACGAAACTGACCAAACTGCTATTTTGATAAATAAACAAGGCGTGATGGAGGGTGATGAAACTGGGCAGCGTCAAAAAGTCGTAAGGTGAATTATTTTGCATTTATTTACAACTGCATATTACAGTTACATGTGAAAGCTAATAACAATGCAACTAAATACACTAATTCTTAATCTAAGCTCTCCCCATCGCAACCATATGATCTTGCCACTCGCAGGGCCCGACTTAGCCTAATTGGGTCCTGGGGCAAAAACTTCTTTTGGGGCCCCCCTCTGCTTCACTACTTCAGTAATGAAGAACCGAACTTTATGGAGGTATTTAAATTTTTCACCTCATTATAGATATATCACAAGAAAATTGACTAGAACCTAAAATAGCTATAAAGTCCCCCCCCCCCCATCCAATGGTCAGACGAAATATCATTTTGTCCATTTTATTGATTTTCTGACAATTCTATGTCCATCGTTAAAAGGGATATAGCACATCTGAAGAGCCAAAATTTGATAAAGATGCTATTTAAATTTATTCGTTATATTTCCGTGATTTTTCATTCTCAACAATTCAAAATCTCAAAAAAGTAAAAAAAAAACTTTAAAATTAACGTAAAATAAACTTTCTATTCGATTTGGGGGCCCCCCTCTGATGTGGGGGCCCGGGGCAATTGCCCCGTATGCCCCTGCCTTAGTCAGGCTCTGGCCACTCGACCTTTCCGTTGGTACTGAAATATTTTTTATAAGTTTCTCTGTTTTGTTTAGCTTGTAAACTTGTATGTTCCAATACCTGTATGTTCAAGACACGAGCATTCGCGCGCGAAAGAACGAGCGTTTAAAACCTCGCAACATGTAGAGAAAACGTAAGCACGCGTGATTGCGTCTGTAAGAGCTATGAATCACACAAAAGTTCTATACTTTATTTTTCATATAAAACAGAATACGAAAGAGATAGTTCAACATATACAGAAATTTTGGTAACAGAAATTTTGGCTTGTAAACTTGTATGTTCCAATACATGCATGTTCAAGACACGAGCATTCGCGCGCGAAAGAACGAGCGTTTAAAACCTCGCAACATGAGGAGAAAACGTAAGCACGCGTGATTGCGTCTGTAAGAGCTATGAATCACACAAAAGTCCTATACTTTATTTTTCATATAAAACAGAATACGAAAGTGATAGTTCAACATATACAGAAATTTTGGTATAATTACAAATATAACGTGAAATCATAAAATCTACGAATACATTTATGGTTAGAGAAATACGAAATTTTAAACAGTAGTAAAATAACATTATCTGAAGTTTATTTCTAATGTGTGAATAAAAATTATTATTATGTTAATAAAAAGAAAATTCAGCATTTTTATCTTTAATTTCGGAGAGCCACATACCATTTATTTACAGAATGTTTAGCAATTGAATTAAGATTTTCTAATTATTTTTGGGAATGTATAAACAGAAATATTTGGTTAATCAGGACGAAAATCATTGCAGGCAATTTTACGAAAATCAATCATCAGTCAAGAATATATGATTTAACAAAAACAAAAAAAAAAAT
>OU015502.1:147724307-147826807 GCA_907164885.2 Dolomedes plantarius
TTAAACTGATAAACAGATGGCAGCACTAACGGTTTTTCTGCTCATTTAACTGGAATACATGAATGCAAGTGAAAGAAGGACGAGATTTAAGCGTTGCACTGTGCAAACGGCCGCCCCTCAAGGGTTTAAGAGAAATGGATTCTGGCAGGTGGCGTAATTTGATGCTTAACTGAAACCTATAAAAGTGTTTGTAGTGGTTTGTCAGGTCATATTTATGCGTTTGTGAGACAATGAGTAAGTCAAAGGAGCTTAGTGACTTTGATCGTGACATTATAGTGGGATGCCATCTTTGTGGGATCTGTGTTCGTGAAATTTCGGACATTCCACAGAAGCCAAAATCCATTGTGAGTGATGTAAAACGAAGTGACAGGCCGAAAAAAATTAGTGAACGCATCCGTAGAAATCTGAAAAGGGTAGTGAAACAAAATCGCAAGTCCTCGTTGATTGAAATCACCCAGGAGTTCCAAAGTTCATCAAGCGTTAGTGCTAGCAGCAGGTCTGTTCGTCGAGAGTTAAAAAACCTGGGATTCCATGGTCGTTCAGCCGTTCACAAGCCAAACACCATTCTCCAGAATGCGAAGCGTCGATTGCAATGGTGCAAAGCTCACCGTCATTGGACTGTGGACATGTGGAAAAATGTTCTTTGGAGTGATGAATCTCGCTTTACAATCTGGCAGTCCAACTGACGCGTCTGGGTTTGGGGAATGCCCGGCGAGCGCTTCTTGCGTGACTGCATTGTGTAGACTGTTAAGTTTGGTGGTGGCAGCATCATGGTGTGGGGGTGTTTTTCATAGGCTGCTCTCCCAACTCTATAGCAATATTTCGGGGAAGGCCTATTTCTCTTCCAGCAGTATAACTGCTCCATTCACACATCGAAACTTGCGGAGGCATGGTTTGACGATTTGAGTGTTCAAAAACTGGACTGGCCTTCTCAAAGCCCAGATCTAAATCTTATTGAACACCTTTGGGACGAATTGGAACGTAAATTACGTAGCCAGCCAAATCGACCCTCCTCACTGCCAGCACTCACTTCAGCTGTGATGGACGCCTGGAAGTAATTTCCTATGTACACCTATCAAAACCCGGTGGAAATTTTCCCCAGACGTGTGCAGGCTGTCATCGATGCAAAGGGAGGACCAACATCATTGACCCGGCGGGAGCCATGTGTTCAAATCTTCGGATTAAAGTTCAGGAAATATAAAAACAACGGCTGCAAATAATCATCTGGCGTGACGACAGAAAGACAAGGTACTTTATTTTCACACATAAACGTAGATAGAAAATCAGAAGAGCATCGCAATGCTAATCTTAGCACGAAGCTAAATAGAACACAGCCGTCTTACATCGAATCAAAATTAACTCTGCTGAAAGACAAAACATTAATATGAGTTGCCAATCTATGAATACAAAACTATTCAAAATACAATTACATTTGGCTGACATCTAGGGGCGAAAGAATAAACTAAATACTTTCAAACAATCATATTAATATATGCCTCAGGACTCTACCACTGGGAGTCCGGATACATTTGGCCAGATAGTGTATTTGCAGCTACACAAATGCTGATAATCCAATAAAAATTGTATTTTCTGATAGCCTGAACTTTTCTGCATCTTGCAACACGATTCATTTTATAAATTTCGCCCACCAAACGAATTAATGAGCGTTTAAAACACACTATACCAGATTTTTACCCGAATATTCAAAATATTAAAATGTTATTTGCATTTTTTTAAAACGAAAAATGTCCCAAGGGGGAAAATAGCTTTCCTCTATTACACAGTACATTAAAAAAACTTTCAATCCAAGTAGTCAATCCTTGGACACATTTTCTCCATAGGAGGAAATGTGGAGAAAACATTTTCTCCATCCTCCACATTTTCTCCATTTTCTCCATACTGAGGTGAGTGAATCCAATAGGGTTAGTACACAGCAGCCTTAATGCCAGAATCTACATGATTATGTAAGGTGTACACAAGATTCGATTCACAAGAATCGAACTTTTGAGTGAATTAAGAAAAAAGGGAGGTTGTTAAGGTTGAAAAGGTGTTATCCTGCGCTAGTGCTTAGCAGGCCAGAAGTTTACGTGGCAGTATTGCTGGTTTGACTTACTGTTCGTGAGTATAAAAATATATTGTTCTTGAAAGCTGTGTTTATACATTCCGTACAAGTAGTACGCATGCTTATTGCTGTAAAAGCCAATTATATGTGCAACGAATTCAATAAACATTGTTTCATGTATAAACTGTGTTTGCTTCAAATTCAAATAGAGTGCCACTTCAAATTATATACACCCAAGTCTGGGTAGAAGTGAGCAAAGATTCTCTATAATTAATACGTAACTGAAAAGAGTGAGAGAGATTATATCAGAGATTCGAATGAATGTTGATGCTTGCCTTGTAAAGTTACACGAAGTTTATGTTTTCTTCTTAAACAAATCTTTTTCTAAGCTACACGAAAAAATAATTAACTTGCACCATACCTACTATTATTTTACGTCACTAATTCAATTTTACCTTAAAATTTTTCTTGCGCATGCAGTCAGCGATACTCTTCTGGGTGCAGTGCTGAATATACAGATAAAAAAAATTCTGATTTTCGAAACGGGTAAAAACATTCTTTCTTTTGTTCCAACTTTTTAAAACATGCTATTCTCCAGATCTGCAGTCTTATTCTCGATCAATACTCACTTTTTCGTACGAAATAATCCGATTACGGATTTTTCTTTCTGCTGTAATGCTTTAAGAAGTTGGACGAAAAATACGGAATTTCGCCTTTTCCTTCTCGTCGCACTGCAAATCCAAAAATAACAGTCTGCTTTAGTTTATACTTGTTCAAATTGTTTTCATAATATAGTGGATTTTTTTTTGTAGCACGTGTTTTGTAGGGTTTTACTATCTGTAAAATCAACACAGATAATTTTAATTGAATTCTGTGATTTCTTTCTTCAACGTGTCAAAGAAACTCGCGCAGAACATCTTGAAAAATGGCTTGTTAAAAGGAGATCGAGTACCACCATAGTGAAGCTTGTAAGGTATAGATAAGATTCGATTCACAAGAATCGAACTTTTGAGTCAATAAATTAAAGAAGCTGCTTGAGGTATGCTAATTTCGGCATACGCGATTGGTATAAATACCAAGCAGCTTGATTAAGTGAACAGGTTGCTAAAGTTGATAGATAAGCAAGAGGGAGCTACGAGGTAAGCAGCTCCAGGAGCTATCCTGCGCTAGTGCTTAGGGGGCCCAAAGTTTACGTGGCAGAACTGCTGGTTTGACTCTCTGCTGGTTTGTGAGTATGGCAAAGTGTATTTTTATTGAATGCTAATATATATTCCGTACAAGTTGTACGTATGCTTATTGCTGTAAAAGCAAATTCTATATGTGCAACGAATTCAATAAACATTGTTTCATGTATAAACTGTTTTTGTATCAAATTCATTTAGAGTACCACTTCAAATTATATACACCCAAGTCTGGGTAGAAGTAGCTATTCTCTATAAGCTTAAATCTGCCGTGTACTAACCCTGTTGAAATCGCTCACCTCAATGTTAACCTATGGATAAGACTTGTGTACTATTTACAGCAACATAAATGCTGATAATCCAATAAAAATGGTATTTTTAGAAAGCCTGAACTTTTCCGCACCTTGCAACAAGATTCGTTTATAAATTTCGTCCATCATAGGAATCGATGAGCGTTTAAAACGCGCTATACCAGATTTTTTCCCCCGAATAATTTAAATTTTAAAAGATTTGGGGTAAAAAAAAATCAGAATTCTTCTTCATTGAATTCACAGACACACAGATTTTTTTTTATCATCAATTATCAGGTTAAACCTTACATTTTGAACAGCAACTGACTTACTTTAAATACATTAGTACAGAGCACATTGAAATATTGCCACACACAAAAATTAAAACTTCACAGAAACAATTAAAAAGAAAAAACCGTGGCTATGGAAACCCTCGCGTTTGGTTCATTTACCAAGTCATCATCAACATCATCATCATCATCATCATCATCATCATAATTGGCACGACAGCCCCACGTGGGCCCTGGCCTTTTCTAGAAGTTTTCCCTAGACTACCCTCTCACCGGCCTTGGATCTCCAGTTCTTAACCTTCATGGCACTAAAGTCCATGGAACTAAAGTCCATGGCACTAATCCAGGCAGTTCCTTCATCTTTTTTTTGGTCTTCCTCTCTGTCTTTCACAGAAGGGGACTGCAGTAAAAACTTTCAATGGTGCTCTCTCCGACTCCATTCTCAAAAGATGACTTGCCCATCTCATTCTGTTCAATATCACAAATTTCACTACGTCTTCGTTTTTAAACAGTTAGTATGGTTCAAAATTGTATCTCCTTCGCCAAATACCAAGACTTAAGGCTGCTATGTACTAACCCCATTGGATTCGCTCACCTCAATGTAAACCTATGGAGAAAATGTGTCCACGGATCGCCGACTTGGATTCAAAGATTTAAAAAAAAAAATTGTACTCCGTCACAGAGAAAGAAATTTTACATTTGTGTACATTTTTCGTTTTTAAAAAAAAGGAATTAAAATTTTAAAATTTAAACTTAAAATTTAATTTCTTGGAAAAATCGGGTATAGTGGGTTTTAAACCCTCATAAATTCCTTCGGTGGACGAAATTTAAAAAATGAATCCCGTAGCGCTTTGCAGAAAAGTTCAGGCTATCTGACAATACCCATTTTATTGGATTATCAGCATTTATGTACCTGTAAATAGTTGACAAAAATATATTTTAAATAAAAAATTTGGGGGCAGCGTTTAACCCCCCTATATAGAGAGAGAGCCATTACAATCCCTCATAATGTCAATCCTAAGGGGTGGGTGGGGGTGGAATTCTTGAACTGTCAACCGGACTCCTCCCACCACAAGAGTCTGCAAGAAGAGGAAAAGGGAAATACGATTTTTTTCTTAGTACATAGCAGCCTTAAGGACACCACCAAAGATAGCCCTCAAAACTCTCCTTTCAAAAATTACCGGAGCCTTCTCTTTCCCTTGATGTCAATGGCCATGTCTCAGAGGTAAATGTTAGCACTGGTATTATGGGAGTTTTGTATAGCAAGATCTTTGTTTTTCATTTGATAAGGTGAGATTTCAGCTTGTTCCTTAACCCATAGAAACAATGATTAGCTGCGATGATTCTTTTCCTGATTGTGAATCGAATCTTATGTTTACCTTACACATGCTTTCTTGGAAAAGGAGTCAAATGCTATCTGAAAATATACAGAGTGCAACACATAATAAGTGTTTCTCATATAGAATTCTGCAGCGTGTCCTGCTTTCAGCGATATGATTTGGAAGAAGACGATGCACATTGCGTTTTTTTCGTTTTCTTAAGATTTAAATCAACGTTTATCATTTTGTTTACAGTGGACACCGATCATTTTAACGATTTTGCAACTGTCCTTTGACTAGGGGGATTTTATTTTAACATTAAACAACGTATCTTTGCAATAGTCGAAGATGTCCGTTTTTTCTAGGATACTTGTTTGGAATATTTGTCCCACTTGAGGCTCCAATTTGACGTTTTTTTCCTTTCTTGTTGACGATATTACCTATCGACGCTTTAGATATCACAAAACCACGACTCTCACATCGTTTTTGGATAACGGAGTATGCATATTTCTGTTCGGAAAGAGCATAAATGTAGCCTTCGAACCACTGCTTTGTTAAAAACGCCATTTTGAATAAAAACAAAACTTTCAAGCCGCAGACGATAATTTTGACTTTTAAAAACATAGTACAATTGCAATTATTTCTTTTGCAGCAAACCATTTTTTATTACCGCTTACCAAAATCGTCTAAAAAAATGTGCGAACAGCCTCTGTAGAAGAGAAAACTTTTTCTTGAAATTAAAAAAACCCTATCCTGAAAGTGTTGACAGCTTACAATACGCTGCGATAGCATAATTAGAACTGCAGTAATGGAAAGCCCATGGAAGCAAATAACAAATGTTAATACACTATTATCGCGCTTGTTCACAATGAAAATAAGTCTGTCCAGCACAAAAATGCATTTGATTAATTAAAATTTTATATGAACCCCCGCAATCAAGTCCCAGACATGCATATTGTCAGCTTTCCCACAGATGTCTCCATACCTGTACCGGAGGACGCAAATGCACAAAAGCGGATTAATTTACCTTTTAAAAACACCTCAGGTATTTATTTGCTGATTAACAGAGACAAAATTCCAATTCCGCTGATTAATCAGTGCGGTTGAATGGGCAGAATTAATTAAACTCTAGTCGCGCAACTTTCGTTTTTTTTTCGTAAAGTCAAAGAGGATAGCGTTTATATTGAATTCAGAATACCTTATTAAAAGGAAGTACATTAATAATGTACTGGGAGGCTTTCGTATTTTTGTTTAGTTCCTTTCAATTCGATGAAATAGTAGAAATCATTAAATTATATTTTTAATTTATTTAATGTGTTAATTTCTTGCCAGGGGATGTGCTGATATTGTACGAAAGAGAGAACGTTTTAAATTGCAGGACACAAGTGATATACAGGGTGTCCGGGCTAAAGGTATGCAAAAGTCATGACTTATTTTTACGGAAATACCCATTAGAATTTTGAAAATTTTATTTAAATATAGAAAGAAATTCTCACCAAGTTTTAATATCAATCATAGACTTCGATCATAGTATCATAGATTTCGATGTGTGCACTAGGGTGGAGCGTAAAAAAAAACAGTTTTCGATTTTGTTTTTGCCCTAGTGCGGAAAAGTTGGGTACTGGGGGGTAGGTCACGTATGCAAAGTTTTGGGAAAAACAAAAAATATCTTCCGTCTCCATTTCGGCCTTGAGTTTTAGCAGATTTTTACCATACAGTTAAAAATGTGTATTTCCATTGTTTTGTATGCAGCTCTTCACTTTTTCTGAAATAAAATTCAGAAAAGACCCGGAAGTCACCACGGGGAAGTGGCTGCATTGCAAGTTTCACCCGTGCCCACCCATCCACTCAACCATATGGTAACTTAATTCCTTTGTTCTTGCAATTATTCCGATTTTACTCGGTACTCGCATTTGGTTTCAAATGTTGGCATAGCTTTTCTCGACCCTGTTGGGGTTCTAACCTAAGCGTCACACTTATTTTCTCCTCACACAGCAGCAGAAACCTCTGTTACTAGTTTCACTAAACGTACAACACTTTGGATGTGGCAAGGATATTTTAGGCTTCCCAGGTGCTGAGCTATAGACTCTCCACTGGAAATCAAATTTCTCAAATGATCTTCTGTCAAGTAAGATGTTTTTGGGGATTCCGTCAAATTACATTTCTGCCAATCAATAAGGTCTATATATGAAACTGCCTCGAAGTTGAGTGACGGAATGTTGTAGTGTCTGATTCCTTCCCCTTTTTTTCCTTTCTTGCTCGTAAAATCCTACGTAGTCCAAGTTCTTGAATGGACTGTCTGTCGTCTATGATCATTGACAAGATTATTGCTTCCGGGTGGCCGAAATAGCCATTTCTCTGGATAATGGAATCGACCACAGTCTTTAAATCGTTTTTAAGATAGCGTGAGACGTTTATTGCCTGCCACAAATTTCGGGGACCATATGTGCAGTATGGATTTAATTTGACTGTAAACCACATAGGTGTGTACACTTTCATGATGAACTATGCCAGAGTTTGCAGTTGGTTTGAAGGCTCTGATGAGCTAATGTATAAACGCTTTATTCGATTTGCAGTTGTTAGCCAACGTGCATGAGACATTTTCCTAGGGTGCTTTTGTGTCAAACTTGATGAGCAGTTTCTATTTGTGACAGCTTGACAAATATCTCAAAGCTATCGATTGTGTGTGCTAAGGTCCTTTATTTAGATTTTCGGAAATTCGCTCGAAATGTCTACAAATCTCACAACTGGCAGGTTCTTACAATTTGCCAATGCTTTCCCAGTAGGTCCAGAAAATGCATTAGGGTCACTCGTTCCACCATCCAAATGCTACACTAAATGTCTGAGTGGCAACTCATTTGCGTGTAATTGGTAGATAAACCAGTGCAAGGGTTTCCCAATGACTTCCCCAGAAAGGCGAATCACGCCGATTTTATAGCCAGTATAAACGACTGTTCCATCGCACCCTACTCCTACTAGTTGATGAATGTCAATATTCTTGTTCTCCATGAATTGCAGCATCATTTGAGAAATACTCAAAGCTGATGATGAGGTTAGTGCTATGTGTCCAAGATACTTACTTCCAGGTTCCTTAATCATTGTAACGTGTTCTTCCAGGACTGTTTTCTGGTACATCTTTTCCCCTACGCTCTCTTGCATTAGAGTTTTGTCCTTCCTTCCGTCAAAATATATTCCCTTGAGTGGTTCCAGCTGTATTTCATTTCCTTGCTGATAATCTTTCCGGATTTTTTTCCTCTCTCTTCTTATTTTATGTCAATCAATTACATTTAAATTTTCTGCTTTGGTAATCATCCCCAAATCTTCCAAAACAGCGCTTGCAATGATGGCTCCAGCCCGATCTGAAACTCCGGTTCTGTCACAAGCTATAGCTACTGTTGGGTATTGGCTTGATCGTAACGTCTTTTTCCCTTCAGATTGAGGCATCCTGGATGTGTATGGGGAAGGCTTCAAGTAATCTGTGCTGGAGTTTTGGGATAATTCAAGATGAAAAATTTGGAATACTTTTATAATTTTTTTTTAATAAGAAGCTGATCTTTCCGCCATTAACAAACACTTTACACGTACCCCAAAGGGAATGTGTAGTAGTTGAGAACCACTGAACTAGAACATTGAAGTGCCTACAGAGACCTTTTGTACTTTCAGGGCCGGACTGATCTATTGTGGTTACTGAGGAAAGTTTTATAAACGGCACCATTTCAAATTTTTTGAGAGACTCCAAGTAATGCACAATATTATTAGATATAGTCTGTTTAATTGAATAATGAGCATTTAGAGAAAATATTTATTAAATAAAAATAATAGTTTTATTTATATAAAAAATCATAAAAATTTAAAATTTATAGAATCTAAAAAAGGAGAAAAAGTGA
This sequence comes from Dolomedes plantarius, assembly GCA_907164885.2. NCBI lineage: Eukaryota > Metazoa > Arthropoda > Arachnida > Araneae > Dolomedidae > Dolomedes > Dolomedes plantarius. Next base: position 147,733,337 of record OU015502.1, read on the forward strand.
ATAAATCTATATATATAAAACAGTTCCGTAACTGACTGACTGACTGACATACAACACACAGGCCAAACCGCTGGACCTAAAGGGCTGAAATTTTGCATGGCAATTATTTTATAGTGTAGGGGTTCACTAAGAAAGATTTTTGAAAAATTTTTCTTAGAGTTTTTAAAATTAAAATTTTAAGCTGTTTTTGTAACTTTTTTGAAGTTTGCATTTAAAATAATAATGTGAGGGTTATAAAATTTATATCACGAGAAAGATCCTAAAAATTCCTTTAAAAGTGAAATCTTTTTCGAATCTTTACCTCCATTTTCTAATTTTTGGAGAATTATTAAAGATTAATTTTTAGAATTTAATTTATTAAATGCTGATCACGTGATTTCTTTTTCTGGTACTTTAAATAAATTTATCGTCACGTGCATAACAACTAAATAGACAAAAAAATATTTTTTTTTCTTGCTAGTAAAAAGTACAGTAAAAAGTTACAGTAAAAGATATTATGTTCCTCAAACTGTACTTCATTAACTGTACTATATTCTTTAGTATGTCCTATTAGGTTTAATTCGAATATTTTCTTCTACATTATTTTGTCTATAAAAATATGCCTTACGATTTTTTTATAAATATTTTTTTTTTTACATATTTATTTATTTATTTATTTTGGCATTAATTGCATACATTGACCGTTGTATTTAATTTGAATGTACTTCTTAGCGAAGTGCGGGTTTTCAGCTAGATTGAATATAATTTTTTATGTTAGAAAATAATTGCGAAATCATTATTTGAGTCTTTATTTCATGAAATAGCCCGATTGCATCTCTATAATTCTTTGTTCAAGATACCGCAAAAATATCACCTATCTCAATACGGTGCCCTAGACGATCGCCTAGCCACCTATGGGACCGGCATGTGCCCTTCACTGATATAAATGACAGTCAAAACATAGAAGCAATAAATGTAGAAAATACATAGCTTTCAATGCTTTGTGTTAGGGTGGCCAGTGATTCCCAAACGATTCTCATTTTACACTATCGGCGAAAACTGATACTCGAACGTTTGAAAGTAATTAAGCGTTTCCGCTCCTTTAAATGAACTGAAGCTCATGAATATTTATAGGAGTGTAATACCTGAAAAGGGATTATGGCGAAGGCTTGTTTGCAAAGGATCCCGTTCTTTCATAGCTTTTGAATGAATCTGAATTTCATTTTCTAAGACTGAAGTCAAGGATCTGGTTCGAGAGTGTGAAAGGAGGCGATTTTATTAAATGTATGACTCTTGAAATTTTTTTTCAAAAAAAAAAACTGTAACTTTTTGTATTTGAATTCGTAATGAACAAAAGACTGCATGTTTCATTACGTTATTCTCTTTTAAGAGCTGTTTTTACTTCAAAAAATTTTTTTTAACGTTTTTATTTTTCGAGTAGGAATGGGAAAAAAAATTCTGTATTGTTTCTACAGCTTAGAGCTTTTTAAATATTTAAGTATATTTACTTTGTTATTTTTCGTCGAGAATGAAATAAAAGAGGAGTATCTCTAAAAGTATGTGCGTAATATGTTTGTAGATTTGTTTCAGCATTGTATGATTTGCATTAGGCTTTGATGTGGATTATAAATAAATAAGTTTTACACTGATGTTGTAATATAACAGATGCTGAATTTTATTGGCTGTTTATAAGGGGTCATGTACTTTTTAAAAGCTGAGAGACTAGACAAACATTTCCCTATTTTCAATCATCAGTAGTTAGGTAAATCCATTATTAAAGAAATATAAAGTTTCCCTACTTTAAGTTTAGTTTAAGTTTCTCTATTTTAAGTTTAGTTTAAGTTTCCCTATTTTAAGTTTAGTTTAAGTTTCCCTAATTTAAGTTTAGTTTAAGATTCCCTATTTTAAGTTTAGTTTAAGTTTCCCTATTTTAAGTTTAGTTTAAATTTCCCTATTTTAAGTTTAGTTTAAGTTTCCCTATTTTAAGTTTAGTTTAAGTTTCCCTATATTAAGTTTAGTTTAAGTTTCCCTATTTTAAGTTTAGTTTAAGTTTACTTATTTTAAGTTTAGTTTAAGTTTCCCTATTCGAAGCATCTTCAAGGACTATAAATAAAGATATTTATCAGCTATAAGAGAGAGAAAAAAAAGAATTTTCAAACTCTCTTCAGTTAAATCTTCGAACCACCATAATTCCTTAAAAGTTCGAAACCGAAATGTTGTACAAATATCTGAAAAAATGTTTCTAAAATTTAAAACTTTTGAATTATTTGAAGGCCTTATTTGAAATAGTAGTACGACTCCATTCTTGTTAATTTTGAGATACAGAGCCTTAAAATCTAAGGAGTGCTGAGAAATGACTGCTGAAGTCTGATTTGTAATGCCCTCTGTTGGCAGCAGAAATAAGCTGGAGGTGTACAAGTTTAAAAATAAGATATAAATGACTTGTATGAACATGAAAGTGAGGCTAACTCCATTTTTGTAAAAAGTGGAATTGGACTACTATTCAAATGCCTTCATTTTAAAAATGTTAAAACAAAAAAAATAGTTTTAAACATTTTGCTCAAAAAAATTAAAAAATTAAAACTAGAGCCATTATACCACTATTAATTACAATAAAAAATGATATTTAGATACTGAATATTTATCATTATTATACATTAAATTTTGTATATAATATATATATATATGTAACATATAACAGATGATAATATAATACATATAATCATATATATAATATCGTTTATATGATTTTCAAACTTTTGAAAAGTAAGTTTTTTTAAAAGTAGAGTGTTTGATTTTAATTTACAATTTTCTTTTGAAATAGGATAAGCGCGTTCCTTTATACTACGCTATAAAAAGAGGGTTGTAAATAAATCAATGCATATTTACGCAAAAAATGCTTTCTTGAATAAAATTAATAGATATCCTTTGTAGCCAATTTATGCATAATCTATGACTGTACGAGTATCTGCGAAAATCATAACAATTGGTTAAGGTATCGTGTTTTAATCGATTCGGTTCTTATCTTCTGCAGTAATGGTATCAAATGTCCATTACCAGGGAAAAAAGCAACATAGTACCGATTCTAATTAATAGAAATCATATAATATTTCAATTACCATAGCGAAAAAAGCGCGATAAAATTCTCTAATCCAGGCAAAAAATTCGATACTTAATTTATTACCATGGTAACAGACCTAACATTATGAAAAGCTAGGCCTAAACACAAGAAATATCTCGGATATTCCGTTCTGTTTTTCAATCGATTAATTTACGCGTTTTGTAGTTTTTTTTGTCTTTTACCCTGAGGTATTTGCTTTTGCCAAATATTTACTTAATGATAACGCATGAAATGTTTATACAAAAAAGGGTAGATTAAATGTATCATAATTTAAAATAACTGTGAAATAGCATCTCTATTTATAGGTGAAATTATTATAGGTCATATTTATACATAGGTGAAAAAAAATTACATGTTTGTTGCAATTAAACACATTTTACATCTGAAAATCCAATTTTTTCTCAATTTCTAAGTTTCAATTATTCCTCCCAGAACAATTTAGACTTCTTCATATTTATGCAATGAAATAACATTAAATTATCATTAATATATATATATGTCGGATGTTGGTGCTTCACGCCCGATCTATTTAACACAATATTCTAAACATCCCGAGAATCATCTTTCATTTGGCAGTCGACGACGGTCCGGTGGCGAGGTAATGCAGAATCCAAACTCAAATACAGTGACGACAACTCCATTATCATTTCCTAACATATTTATTAAATCTCTTAACGACTCTCAGCACCATAACTAAAAGATATGGCTTCCCAATCCCCATTAAAATCTGTGCGCCTTCGGCGCACGTCCTTTCCATTCCCTAGTTATCCAAGGCTCTGAAGATTTCCTTTGTCCCTAAGTTTTAATAATGCTCTACCGACGCTCATTACTTATTCATTTCGTCATGTCGGATGATCTTTTTGCTGAACTCAGCATTTCCTTTCTCTTCGACGCTCAAACCACAGATGCGCCAAGATTATATAATGAAAAGGGGAATTTCCCTTTAGAATCTGTGGTTCTGCAGTAATCAAATCAAGTCGAAACCATTAATTCTATTTTCACTGCAAAACCCGATGCTGCTTATTTGAACTCCCAGACTTTTAAATTGTTAATCCTATATTTTACTAACTAATATCCCGTTTTAAGGTCGCGCGATCGCCCCCCCCGTTTTTTTTAGCCTCACACACACACACACACACACACACACACACACACACACACACACACATATATATATATATATACAAAGAAAATGGCCAAATAAGGATCATTGAATCAAAATCGTACAATCCAAAGCGAAGAGCGTCATTGAAGTTATCCCAAAGACGGTCATGCAGAAATCAACCCATGCCTTGTCTCAGTGTGCCCGGAATTTTAATGATGCTAAAATAGCATATTTATTTCAATACTCTGATTTTTTTGCAAAAAAACCGTATTCTTTGAATAAATGTCAGTGTTCGGTTTCTTCTCAGGCTTATTGCGTGTATTAATATTTCAGTCAAAGAAGTGCTTCCAACATGATCAAGAATTATTGCTTCAAAAGTTTGCCGAGGGACTATTCTTGCACCAACATGATTACTAACTTTTTCCCAAAGCACGAGTTGTGAAGTCTTTTCATGCCTGCTTTCTGGTCTTCACTTTAAAAAAAATATCGTTGAGGTATTGGACAAACCAGACCAGAATCCTTGTTTAAGTTCCATGGAATACCTTTCCGAAGAATTTTCATAGTGAATACGAGTTAGGATATATCACCGAAAGGAATAGTGGTTGTATGATATTTCAGAAGAAAACATCAAGGGGTTCATTTCTCAAAAGGTCCATTCCTCAAGAATGATGCACCAGGTACATTAAAATATGGGTTTCATGAAATACACAATCACGGTTCATTAACTAGGATGTTTCAAGTACAATGCATCAAATGCAGTTCATCAAGTACAATGCATCCAGTTCACTGAAATTATGAATGGCATTTTAGAAGAAAAGACCGTTCATCAAGTGGTCCAATCATTAAGACCCTTCATCAAGTGACCTGATGAAATAGCCAAAGTTTAACCGTTTCAGGCTCAACAACCTCCACCGTTTGCATGGTGCAGATTTTTTTCCCGATTTCTTTTTAAACTAAAGAATCTTATAAAAATTTCCAATTAAAGACTACAAAATGTTTTTACTTCTTTAAACTGATAACAGATGGCAGTACTAACCATTTTTCTGCTCATTTAACTGGAATACATTGAATGCAAGTGAAAAAAAGACTAGATTTAGGCGTTTACACTGTGCAAACGGCGCCCCTCAAAGGGTTAAAAGCCTTTTGAACAAATTTATTTTGAACACACGGAGAAGAGTTGCATTTTGGAGATTTACGATTATCGTTAGTTATACGGGAACTTAACCTTTAGCCTACGGGGCCCATTTTTCTGATTCCCTGTTTCGAATTTCATGCTCCCTTTGTGAGAACGGCTATTAAGGGGATATATATATATATATATATATATATATATATGTATGTATATATATGTATGTATATATATATATATATATATATATATATATATATATATATATATATATATATATATATATATATATATATATGTATGTATATATATGTATGTATATATATATATATATGTAAATATATATATATATATATATATATATATATATATATATATATATATATATATATATATATATATATATATATATATATATATATATATATATATATATATATATATATATATATTCATTTTCGGGCCCTTATTCTTGGGATATATATTCTATCCCACCCCGTAAGGTAAAGGTTAATAGACTGGGAACCTTCACATAAAGCTTCCACATTCTTTCTTATGAGTATAAGAGGGAGATATAAAATAAGGAGATATCTGTATACTTTTGATTACACGTAGTTTTCCATCCGCCCACAAACGAAAGAACCCTAGACAATTTCTGATTATGACAGGTTGCAAATTCATTAGGGACATAGGGTACTTGCTTCATCTTTTATGATGCGTTATTATATTAGTCTTCCGTCTCAGACGATTGGGGATAAACGCTTTCTTTTAAGCATTCTAATTTTTGAAATGAAATTATTTCACAGTCACTATCAATTGCTAAGAGAGAAATTGTTTGAGGATAGTTGGTAAGGACACAGTCGTTTACACATACACTACTGGCCATTAAAATTGCAGCATCAAGAAGGAAAGCAAGTAACAAAACTCTACTTATTGTACGTATACAGCAGAGTAGGAAGAAAATATGATTAAATTTATAGGAAATTTTGGGGTATACAGGGTCCGAAATTAGTACTCACAGCTGCCGCCTCTGGCAGCTAAAACGGCTCTAATCCGGTTAGGCATAGAGTCGAGCAGGGCTTGGATGACAGATACGGGCAAGTCGTTCCATGCTGCTTCAAGTCTATGCCACACTTCATCAATTGCAGTGGATGGAGAGCGGTGGTGGCCCAGTCTCTCAGCAACCTATGACCAGATGTTTTGAATGGAAAATATAAACAATAGAAATAAACAAAGATTAAAAATCAAGCATTGACTGCTAAATCACTTTAACATAAAACACATCCTGCAAAGAAAACATTTTCAATAGAGGATAGCGCAGAAGCTTCATATCCCCATAATGAAAAAGAAACAAATAAATAATCCAACAGAGATAGATAAAAATAATACGAATATAGACAAGAAACAAAGAGAAATCAAGCACTCTGGGCATCCACGCACCAACGGCAAGATTCTGTATAAGTGCCGGAACTGAACCGGTCTCGTCATCAGGGAGCCTAACCATATCAGTTACCTCAAGGGGAACTTTCTGAATACGATACAGGTAAGCCCAAAACACATTCTAAGGCCCCGAGTCCCCCAAGGAAACAATAAGTCAAAAAGAAAATGAATAGACATAGTGTAATTTGTGTTTGTCTATTCATTTTCTTTTTGACTTATTGCTTCCTTGGGGGACTCGGGGCCTTGGGATGATTTTTGGGCTTACCTGCATCCTATTCAGAAAGTTCCCCTTGAGGTAACTGATATGGTTAGGCTCCCTGATGACGAGACCTGTCGGTTACCTCTGTTGTTTTATGGTTCAGTTCCGGCACTTATACAGAATCTTGCCGTTGGTGCGTGGATGCCCAGAGTGCTTGATTTCTGTTTGTTTTTTGTCTATTTTAGTATAATTTTTATCTATCTCTGTTGGATTATTTAGAGGTTTTGAATGAGTGAGAGATCCGGTGAACGTGCTGGACAGGGCAACGGTCGAACACCCTCTGAGTTGAGGTACGTCAGGACACGACGGGCAACACGCGGTCTTACGTTATCTTGTTGAAAGATGACGTCTCCGAGGCCTGGAAGATAGGGCAGAGTCACCGGTATTAAAATATGAGAAAGGCTTTTCCCTCAGCTTGAAAATCTACACAAACCGCGAAAAAATGGATCTCGTTCTATCCTCCAGCGACCGACCTTGAGACCGCGCGAGAAAAACAGCTGCGTTTGGCCACCCCTATGTTACAGAAGCTTATCTATATTTTGGTGCTTGTTTTCTCGTTGCGGTTGTGAGGGAAAAATCGCTGTTGTGGCCGTAGCCTAATGCAGCACGCATAAACAGAACTCGACTGAAAAGAAGACGTGGTGCCACTCCTGTATCTAGTTTTGTCGTTGGGTTCACCACTGTGGCCGCGCGTCTCTATGCTGCAGTGTCAAGGGAAGCCGCAATAATGGTCGCTGTGCAGACAGCCTGTACTGCTCCAGGCGTCGGCGCTGCAAACAAGCCCATTTCCTGACACAAGGACCGTGATGTGACTGTACGATCCCGCAAGCCCCACCTGACAACATGTCTGTCCTCTCGGGCGTTAGTGGCGGGAGGCCGTCGAGATACGGCATGGCGCTCAGTATGACCCCCGTGAACCAATTGGTTCCATATTCGCATGACAGTTGTTGGTTTTCGACCAATGCGAGTAGCAGTATGGCGGAACGATAAACTGCACTCTCGATAGGCCACGATCCTGCCATTATCGTATTCCGACACATCTTGTAGCCGTTTCTGATTCCTATACGAGTTATAACACGATCTTCCCACAAACAACCAACATTCAAATGCCATTTCCGAAGGAGAATCCCGCAGCGTAATCTTCCTTTGGTATAGAGTTTGAGATGCCATTTCTCCCTCCTGTGTCGTTCGATTGCGCTGAAATGCTAACCATTTGCATATCCCAGCATCTGCTTACTTTCATGCGAATTCGACGTTTGTATCACTCCTCGTTCATGGTGTTGCAATTTTAACCTTTTCCTTACGGGGTGGGATAGCATGTTTCCCAAGAATACGGGCAAAAGAATATATATATATATATATATATATATATATATATATATATATATATATATATATAATGTATATATATATAATGTATATGTGTATGTATGTATGTATGTAAAACTCCCTTAATGGCCGTTCTTGCAAAGGGGTATAAAATTTCCCGTTCTAAAGAAGGAATCGGAGAAATTGGCCCCGTAAGCTAAAGGTTAATGGTCACCAGTGTATGATAACATTACGCATTATGGATAGCATACTGTTTTATGTATTCTGTATAACATTATGAGCTTCATAATTATTCTCCATAGAATAATTTTGAATAGTCTGGGCAGAATGGTTTGTAACTTCATCCCTAATCTGCATAAAACCCATCCCTTTCAAACTAGACTTAATTATTCTTTATAAACCTTATAGAGTATAGCTACTTCTACCCGCACTTGGGTGTATATAATTTGAAGTGGCACTCTAAATGAATTTGATACAAACACAGTTTATACATGAAACAATGTTTATTGAATTCGTTGCACATATAGAATTTGCTTTTACAGCAATAAGCATACGTACTACTTGTACGGAATATATATTAGCATTCAATAAAAATACACTTTGCAATACTCACAAACCAGCAGAGAGTCAAACCAGCAGTTCTGCCACGTAAACTTTGGGCCCCCTAAGCACTAGTGCAGGATAGCACCTGGAGCTGCTTACCTCGTAGCTCCCTCTCGCTTATCTATCAACTTTAACAACCTTTTCACTTAATCAAGCTGCTTGGTATTTATACCAATCGCGTATGCCGAAATTAGCATACCTCAAGCAGCTTCTTTAATTCATTCACTCTAAAGTTCGATTCTTGTGAATCGAATCTTATGTATACCTTACAACCTTTATTCACCCATGTATATAGCAAAGTTTCAATCCAGGATTTATAACACATGATAATATTATGCATTCTGGATACCATTATGTTATTACGTATTCTGTAATAACATTCTGTATAACATTATACATTATGGATAGAGCAATTTGTAATATCAGTTAGCTACCAAAAAGAACTGTATAAAACTCATTGTAGTCGAAATAAAGAATTCAAAAATAAGCACCTTCGGCCTACCCCGCAAACAATAATTTAGGTTCAGCTTTCCCCATTCGCACTCAGAACTGTCTGGCCGACGCGTTGGAAGCAGAACAATTTAAGGGGACTTACGACTCTTAATTCGAGGAAATAAGGCTTATTTTCATACTTTTTTATTCTTTCTAACTATTTAAATGTACTCCCAATTTTTCCAAATTTTATGTATATGATAAATTGATATATTTATTTCAATAAACAAATTTTTAACTCTCAAAATAATTTTAAATAATTTTTTTAAAAAATGCTTTAGATATACCTTGTTTTTTAAGCATTTTTATTGTATACTGGCTTGCGCGCAGAACTATGAAATTAATTTTACACCTAAATGTATAATTACTGTTTTATATTTAAAATAATTCAAAATACAATTGAACATAAAACATTCAACATTAAAATATTTTTAAAATTTTTTTGAAACTGCTCAAAATATACTTAAAATTTCCTTAAATTTTTGCATTAATTTACCCCCGAAAAAATAACAAAATGTGCAGCGATTACAATAATTCTAGTTCAGACGCAATAAAATAACATGGTTATGCAGTGATAAAAATTTCATGGAATTATGTTTCATAGTTTTTGAGATATCAGTTGCGGAATGATGCAAAATTACATTTTGAGAAAAATGAGTTTAAAATTTTTCTTACCATAAACTTGATCGGTAATTAAATATTTAGAATATCAATATCTCCGGAACTAAGCGGAATATTTTCATGCGGTTTGCTTTATTTTCTTCAGAAATGATCAGGCTTTAACATATATTTTTTCAAAATATCGAATGTTTTAAAGATTTAAGGGTAGTAAGTCCCCTTAAAAAGGGAAATTGCTCTAAATTTTTACAGGTGACAGACTGTGCTTATTCAAGACCAACTTTGGAGGAAAAGCCGAGCGTTTATCATGATTTGCGGTTGAAAATAAAAGAGACATAAAGCAATACCTCAAAGGAAAGGTAACTAACTCTAAATAAAGCATATTTAGAATACTCAACAGTCTTGGTTTTAAGTTTTGCCTTTATATTTCGCCCTCGGCATAGGAAAATCAAAGAGTAATTTGGTGACTTTATAATTTCAAACGAAGAATTACTTTAAGCATTTATTAGCGGCAGATAAATTTCTATGAGATACAGTTAAAATAAGTTTGTCATGATTTGACAAACTTTTGACTATATATGATAAGAAACTATATCCGATAAACCAATACTCAATATCCCATTATAACGAGAGTGAAGTGTTTATAGCTATTAGATGCGCGTAATATGACATTTTAGGAAAACGAGCTGTTGCTATCCTCCACTTTTTTCCTCTCTCCAATAAAAGTATTCAAGCCTTTTCATCTTATCTTAATTCTTTTTCATGCTTGCCATAGTTCTGGATGAATTATTCCAGCATTTTAGAATACAACTCATTTTTTTCAGCATTTAACTAAACAATGTCATATCTAATCATTTCCGTATTAACGACGGCTGTCTAAAAAAGATATTACATCCTTTTACAAGCGAGTGAAAAAAAAACCCATCGAGCATATATAAGGAGAAATGTATTTATCTTGTACACGCATCTCCCTTTCTCTCTTTTTCTACATATATATCTATATATTTCCGTGGAAATCATTATAAAAAAAGAAGATAAAGATGGAGCAGAAACCTTCGTTTTTATGTACCGCTAAATAATAAAACATCTCTAAGTGTCTTGAAAGCTTGCCATGTCCTGATACAATAACTGTAGATTGATCGTATATATCTTTCTGCTTTTCCCGGCGTCGTGCTGTATTTCTATTTTCGGTGGGGTAATTTTTTTCCCCGGGTATGTCTCTCTCTCTCTCTCTCTCTCTCTCTCCATCGGTATTGTGTTCGAAACAGAACTTAAACATGAGCATAAAGAACAATAAGATACGGAATTTTTGGAAAACAGAATGAGATACGGGAATCGAAATACTTTCAGGATTCAGGTGAAATGGCATGGGGAAATTGTTTATTATTGTTTTACGTTCGCACTTGAGAGCGGGAGCAAATTTAAGGCACATCTGCCTTTAATACGGATGAGAATAGGAAAGAATAAAATTATACGTGGGAATGTAATTTTGATCAGATAAAATATTAATATGTCCGCCTCTGTTTGAGCTATAGATACGCTATACATAAAAAATGATATTATTTATTGTTTATTTGCTGTTGCCCATTTTAGACTTATGACAGAATGACTTATGTCCATTTTAGACTTATGACAGAAGACTTAGTACAAGATGCGGGTGCCCATATTTTTCTGTTTAACTTAAGGGACAGTATACCTTTGAGTTGCAAAAATTTTAGAAAATTCATTCATTTTTGACAAAATAACCAAAGAAGCAAATTGAATGAAAATTTCTAGACTCTTAGATGAAGTAAAACTTGTTGCAACAAGAATATCAGATTGATGTAAATTATTTAAATTAGTTAGGAAGACTTAATTAAGTAACATGTTGTCGAAGAAGCAAATTTAATGAAAATTTATAGACTCTTAGATGAAGCAAAACTTGTTGCAACAAAAATATCAGATTGATGTAAATTATTTAAATTAGTTAGGAAGACTTAATTAAGTAACATGTTGTCGAAGAAGCAAATTTAATGAAAATTTATAGACTGTTAGATGAAGCATAACTTGTTGCAACAAAAATATCAGATTGATGTAAATTATTTAAATTAATTAGGAAAACTTACTTAAGTAACATGTTGTTTTCCTTTTTTCATAATTACCATTTGTCCCTGCTCGCATGATAACTGATGTTAATTTTAATTTATTAACATGAACCACATTTTAATTTGAAGAAAACATTTAGTTTAATATATTGACCTAAAATCTTTACCTTCATTTTTAATATTTATAATTAACAATGAGTTAAAAAAAATATTTTTTTACAAACACTTTCTCACAAAACTTTTGTAAAATTTGTATTACCTAAGATGTCTCTAAGCTTTTAGGTTATTTTATGAAGAAAGTTAACGTTAACGTGTGTAGAAAATTTCAAGAATTTATCTCGAATAGTTTTTGAGATATCATTCTCAGAAAGTCAGAAAATCATATTCTGAGAAAAATGTATTTGAAGTTAAAATTTTGTATAAAAATCATTGCTTAGATCTTCCCAATTATCTATATATATAAAACAGTTCCGTGACTGATTTACTTACTGACTGACAGATAATGCATAGACCAAACCGCTGGACCTAAAGGGCTAAACTTTTGCATGGCGATTCTTCTTATAGCGTAGGGGTGCACTAAGAAAGATTTTTGAAGAAATATTCTTAGATTTTTTTAAAAATTAAATTTTTAAGATGTTTTTGTATTTTTTTTAATGTTTGCAGTTAAAATATTAATCTGAGGGTAATAAAATTTATATCAGGAGAAAGATCGTAAAATTTCCTTTAAAATGAAATCTTTTTCGAGTCTTTATCTCCATTTTCTGAATTTTGGTGAATTTTTAAAGATTAATTTTTAGAATTTAATTTATTAAATGCTGATCACGTGGTTTCTTTTCTTTTTGTGAAACTTTAAATTAGTTTTGCTTCCCGTGCATAACACAGAAATAAATTGATAAAAAACCATGAAAATACGGTAAAAGATAAAATTTAACCACTAGACTAATTGAGATGGAAGTTTTTTAAGAATATAATTCAAATTAGTATGTTTTATGGATATTAAACATACTAATTAATTGCATACATTGACCGTTGCATTTAATTTGAATGTACTCCGTGGTGAAGCACGGATATGCAGCTAGTTTTAATATATTTTGATGTATTTGTCCTATCAAAAAAAGAGTGGTACCGAGCTGCTCAAAATAAATCAGAGTTTCAATTAATATAAAAAACAAAAAATCGATTTTCTTGATCATTTTGAAAGAGTACTGTCCACTTAACAGACTCTCCTTTGTGCATTTTATCCATTTCTGGACAGGTTTTTAACGTAAATATTTAGACAGGTGGACTGTACTACAGACTTTTAGTGACATGGTTCTAATGTACTGGAGAGCCCCAGAGCAAATGGCATAATAACCTAGTGCTCGGCATTGACAAACAACAACAAATTCATTGTTTCTTTGTAAAGGTAATAATTTAATGTTGCTGAAACACATCGGTGATAACTAGTTGTGACTTTTGTTTCATATTAAGCTCATAGGCTTCAGTGGTTCTTAACCGGGGGTCCATGGACCACACAAGAATTGGTACATGAAGTCAAATGTGATTAAAAAAAAGTAGTTTCATCGTTTTAAAATGACTGTAAACTTAACAAATTTTATAAAATTGGAAACTGTTCCGAATTTTTTGTTCAAATTCAAAAGCATCCCGTATTTCTTCCATTTTATGACGCTTTGATCACGTAAAAAAACTCTTTCTTCTGCTTAATCTTCTTCTATATTAATAAAGTAACAGAGGGGTTTGTCGAGATCACGTGACCGTAACACGACCAGGCGGACTCATCCAAAAATAATGGCCGATAAATACAGGAATCGGTGTATTTTTTTTTCTCATGAAAGTACATAAATGTTACATATTTGGAAAGAGCTTCGAAAACTGCTAATTTTTTCTACGTACACTTATTCTGTTAATTCAATAGTTTTAGAGATTTTTTAGAGATTCTAAAATCACTCACTGCTGAGAAATCAAATCATCTGGTGCAGTGGTGCAGTGGTGCAGCCATCTGTCGGCAGCGACGAGAAGGAAAATTGACGGAAATTTATTCACTTGAATTTTAGGCCATGAATTTTTAGGCCTTTTTTTTCTTTTGCGGGGCCCGAAATACATAAATATGTTACACGCATGGGTTGAGCGTAGCTAGGCGAAGCCCGGCTAGTCCATAATAGTATATGTTTTCTGTACCTGTGGCTGCCTTGTGGTACAGCGCACTGGCTTTCGGTGCTGAGGGTACTCGGATCGAATCCCGGCGTTGCGCAACTAAAATGCATCCGTTTGAGTCGTCCCTTCATAGGAGGTAATGCTGATCCGCCTACAGGGTGCCCCTATAATAAAATGGTCAGCAAAACTGCTGTGCCGTGAAGACATTATAGGCGAATGTCTTCACGACAAGTGCATGCGCATTGGTTAAAAAAAATCGGGTAGTCTCTTCTAACGAAACTACCGCGGGTTATTAACGTAGGATCACTTATTGTCGCCTTCCTCTTTTGTATATATATATATATATATATATATATATATATATATATATATATATATATATATATGTATGTATGTGTTTGTATATATGTATCTATATATATGTACGTGTATATATATATATATATATATATATATATATATATATATATATATATATATATGTATGTATGTGTTTGTATATATGTATCTATATATATGTACGTGTATATATATATATATATATATATATATATATGTACGTATATATACACTGCAGTGCCACTGAATTAGGGATACCTACCTAGTAACGAGTTGGGCCTTCTCTGGCCTTGATAACGGCTGCCACACGACGAGGCATAGATTCAACAAGTTTCTGGAAACGTTCCATGGGAATGGCTTGCCAAATATTGACTAAAGCTGTACATAATTCAGTAAGGTTCTTTGGTGCTGTGTGATGGCCTTTCACGCCTTGTTACAAAAAATCCCAAAGATGCTCAATAGGATTTAAGTCTGGGGTTCTAGGTGGCCAATACATGACAGAGAAGTCAGAGGAATGCTCATCCAACCAGCCAGTAGCCAACCGGGACTTGTGAGAGGTACACTTGTCTTGCTGGAAAACTCCATTACCGTGCGGATAATAGAACAGCATAAACGGATGGAGGTGATCACCCAGCAACTCTACGTACCGAATTGCATTGAGGGAGGTTGGTACACGCACCAAAGATCCCAAACTGATGCCACTAAAAAACACCCCAGACCATGATTGAGCCACCATGCTCTTGTACATTTCCAGCCAGGCATGCAGGATCCATGGCTTCATGAGCCTGACGCCATATTCTCAGCCTCCCGTCGGCGTTAAGTAGTCGGAATCGAGACTCATCACTCCATGCTACTCGTTTCCAGTCCTCTACACTCCAGTCTCTGTGCTCTCTTGCCCAGGCAAGACGTGCAGCCCGATGGCGAGTATAGAGCAATGGTACTATCGTAGGTCGACGGCTCCCGAAACCCATACGTTGAAGCGAGCGTTGCACAGTCCGTTTACTGACTGTACGACTGGCACCGTCATTAAACTGGGTGGTAATTTGAGCTAATGTTTGGCTTCGCTGGCTACGTACAATACGCCTGAGCCGTCTCTCACCACGCACTGTCAAGGCTAATTGTCCTTTGCAGTTTGTCCGATCGCTAGTTTTTTTTCCACCATCCATGTATTCTTGGTATACTCTTGACACTGTCGACCTTGAAAATCCTAGCTGTCTGACGATTTCGGAAATTGAATGGCCCATGCGTCGCGCACCTACGATTTGTCCGCGATCGAAGGCGTCTAAATCAGGCAGTTTACCTATACTGGCAATTCCAACAACTAATTCCGAACAACCACAGAAGACATGAATCTTCTAAATCCAAGAAAAAATGCATTTGTCGATAAGCTTTCAATCAATTCTAAATGCACTGCACGATATACTCCGCAGGTGAATAACAGAATCCAAGCCATTCTATTTTCCTTCAAGTAAAGAGGTATTATTTATTAATAAAAAAGAAATTTCTATTATCTATCCCAAACTATCATCACCTGTGTGCCTGTGGAGCTCTCCATGGAGATAATTATGTTTCTAGATAGAAGATTGAGAGGAGAGAAGACTCTTGGGGCGATGACCTTTGGTTATATCTTGAACTTTTTGATGTTATCGTTGCTGCTGTTTCTCTTTCTTTTTTTGTATTTACTACTTGTTTGCATACTATGCTCATGTGCCCCTATCCATTGGAAAGAATAATAAAAAAAGCTTATGAAGACCTATTTTGCACTCTCAAAACATATGCTTGCAATTATTTTACCTTATAAGGACTCTCACTTATAACAAAATTTGAAAATCAGAACCAGAAGATAAGATCACTGCGGCTGGGGAGGGCTTTTGGGATTAAAAAGTTATAGTCCGGGTTGAACAGCATCCAATCCAGTTTAACAGTACAATGGGTGGGAATGATACGTTTATTAACTTTGTAAGGTATACACAAGATTCGATTCACAAGAATCGAACTTTTGAGTGAATTAAAGAAGCTGCTTTAGATATGCTAATTTCGGCATACGCGCTTAGTATAAATACCACGCAGCGTCATTAATAAAAAGGGGAGGTTGTTAAGGTTGAAAAGGTGTTATCCTGCGCTAGTGCTTAGCGGGCCAGAAGTTTACATGGCAGTACTGCTGGTTTGACTTACTGCTCGTGAGTATAAAAATATATTGTTCTTGAAAGCTGTGTTTATACATTCCGTACAAGTAGTACGTATGCTTATTGCTGTAAAAGCAAATTCTATATGTGCAACGAACTCAATAAACATTGTTTAAAGTATAAACTGCGTTTGTATAAAATTCAAATAGAGTGCCACTTCAAATTATATACACCCAAGTCTGGGTAGAAGTGAGCATAGAAACTCTATAACTTGTACACATTACTACTGATATTTAATTAGGAAACATTTATCAGAAGTATAAAAAGGGAAAGTTATTTACATATTTTCAACGGATACAGAAAAGAGTGCTTAGCGCCCTGTCATCCCGTACCCAGTACGGCCTCGTACACACGATACGGTTTCGAATTCATAATCGATTCGGTGTCAATCGACAGCTGTGTTTACACGATTCGGTTTTTCTTCTACCGTATACGATTTTTCCGTTCGCACAGAGCATCTTTGCAATCATTCCAGTGTAGCTCGGCACTGATGTACGTTTCCTTCAAAACAACCGAATCGTATGTACTCCCCCTCTCAATTTTATACGCCACAGGCAACCGAAACGTTCCCTCTATATGGTTTCTGTAGACAAAATCGAACGACACCTGCTACTGATTCGGGTGTTTCCCTTATACGGTTTTCGACCGCAACGTGAGGACGTACAAAACAAAGTACAGTGATTTCCGCTTGTAAGAATCACGTTTGTTATTACCGTTTTTGATTCTTATAAGCGGTTGATTCTTATAGCCGAAATTTAGGTTTTTGGACAAGCACACACACACACCTATATATACATATATTAGATAATTTACCATAAAATACTCCTTAATTTACGTTAATTATCTTTTATTAAGATTATTCTTTATAATTTTAAAAATACAACTTAATTTCTAGACCTATAAGTAGATACACATGATTATAGTAAGTGAAGAAAAAATCCAATATTTGTTACAGCATACCTGCTTAACAGTTTTAACATTTCAACTACAGGAATGGAGCAAGAAAAAGTTTTCTATGGTAGTTTGACGTAATGAAGTTTTCGGGAGGCTGTTTATGCCTCTTTCAATACTAATAGTCTCAGACGAAGATTCACCTTCTAGCTTACGTTTCACGATTTGATAACGTGCTGAATCTACTAATGTCACGTTTGCCTAAGTGATAGTAGACACTTCGCCGAAGATTTATGTGTTTCAGGGTCCAGGAAGCCGCGACCAGGATGTGGGAGGTGGGAAAAAAGAGTCCCTATTTTTGTTTGTCAGTGGAGAAAAGTGAAATCGGACCCGGACGGGTAAAGATGCCCCCGGGTCAAGCTAATAGGACAGTGTTGTGCTAAAGCGTTTAAGGAGAAACTATTATGTTATGTCTAACAAAGAAAGGGATGAATTTTGCGACTATATTCCATCCCATCTTATCAATCTTTCTTTAAAAAAAAGACAGAAAGAAATTCGTGCCTTTTGAGGGTTTAAGTTGTTTTTTTTTGGAAAAATGAAAGGAAAGCGATGATTTTCAACTGATTCTTAAAACCGGTGGATTAATTCTTTAAAGCGAAAATTTTAACATGGAAATAATACATTTGTTTTTGTTTTCGCGATATTGATTCTTATAAACGGTTGATTCTTATAACCACTGATCACTATAAGAGGTGGTTACTTAGTTTACGGTTAACGAAACGACAAAACCAGGGCCGGATTTAGATGAAAAGTGGACCTAGGCTATTTTACTTATGAGGCCCTTTCACCTCTCATATTTAACTTTGTAAATTACATGAGAGATAATAAAATACATCAGTACTGTGATATATATCAATATATTAAATGAAACATGGAGTTACTGGTACTAACCTATATATATTCAATACATTGAAGATTAAACCAAATTCAGATAAATTTATTTCATAATAATTCGCATTTAAAGTTTAAGCATGAATTATTACGAATTTTAAGTCTTAAACTAAACCAAAAATAGAACTTTATTCAAACAAAATCCAGATCACAAAAAAGAAAATATCAAATTGTATATCATATTAAATTTTATGTTAATAGTAACATTATTTAAGAACTGATTCAATCCAAGTATACATTTAAAACGATACATTTAATACATTCAATACATTAATACATTTAATACATCAATACATTTAATACATTTTTATGTTTGTTTATTAGTCATATGCGTAGAATTTCTCCATATTTTCGGTCCAGTGTTTTAGTGTTCACTGTTTTTAGAATAGTGTAATTTTAATTTTGCTAAAAATTAAAATTATTATTTTAATAATTATTATAATAATTATTATTATTATTTTAATTATTATAATAGTTATTATTATTTTAATAATTAAAAATTATTGTTATTTAATATTAATAAATTATTATTAATAAATAAATTATTATTTGTTATTATTTAATATTTAATAATAGGAAATTATTATTATTATTATTATTAATTATTATTATTTTAATAATTATTATGATAATTATTATTATTTTAATTATTATTTTGCTAAAAATTAAAATTATTATTTTTTATTTGCTAACAATTTGAATGTAGGCCCTCTCTTGATCTTGAGGCCGTTTGCTGAAGCCTAGTTAGCCTATAGGAAAATCCGGTCCTGGACAAAACCGAAACTATTATAGAACCGACTCCGTATCGGGTGCACGAGGCCTAAGTGACGCGACTTTCGCACCAGAAGAAAAGAAAGTTAGTTTTGTTTGTCCTCGTGATCATCCATGGTGCAATGTGCCCAGTGACGGCTAGACGCCACACAGAAACGGAAGTAGATACATAAGGAAAAAGACAACATTGAAAGTGATAATTATGGAATAGAATTAGTAATTTTTTTTTAACTAATGCGGAGGCACTTGTAATCAAACATTCGCCCTTACTGCGCCGCAATTTTACTGTCCAATTTATTGTGGGGGCACCGTATAGGCGGACAGAAATACCCCCTATGAAGGGACGACACGAACGGAGGCATTTTTCGTGGCGCAACGCCGGGATTCGATCTGAGCACCCTCAGCACCGAAAACCAGCGCGCTGTACAACAGGGTCGCCACAAGCCCCCGAAGAATTAGTAACTAGTAGGGCGTTATCATTACACATATATGGTACTAAAACTATAACTTTCGGTATTTCAGTGTAGCAAAAATTACGAGCAAAGGTTATTAGCAGTGGCGTAGCTAGGGGGGGGGGGGTGTGCGATGGGTGCGTACCGCACCGGGCGGCACACATTTTGGGGCGGCATATTTTTATTTACTATTAGTTGTAAAAAACCACTTGTTCCATTCATAAGTTAACTATTCGATTTCTGCGAATTATGAATTACTATATGATTTCGAATATTTTTCCTCATCGTCAAGTCAATGTAGGGTTGAAAATATCTCTAAAAATTTTGCTCGGATACAGACATCAATGGTGCCGACGTCGAGTAGAAGTACTATGCAATACACCGTGCTCGATGTTTATTGAATGCTTAGTACCACCGTTATCATGGTTAGAAGAGTAAATATATAAATATGTTTTGTTTACATACACATATGTGTGCAATTTGTTTGTTTATCCAAAAGAAATGAAATTATTTATTTTTATTTATAAATATAAAATATAAAATAAAACATATTTTATGGATTTTTTTTTATAAATTAGGTATATGTTTTGTCTCATAGGTGGGGAAACTGCGACCTCCGTAAGTTTCTTGTGGTCTTTATAAAAGTTGCATTTATAGGTATATCAACTTAAGCGGCCTCCTTTATTACTGCCGAATTTAAATATGGCATCCAATGGTAAAAAATTTCCCGACCTATAGTTTGACTCAATTACAATTATTTATTTATGTTTATTAATTTATAAAAACCACCAATTGATTGACTTAGAAAGGGCGGCAAAAGTTCTAGCTACGCCACTGGTTATTAGTTTGTAAGAATAAGATTTCCTCTAAATACAGTCGAACCTCCATATATCGAAGTAGCAAAATGAGCGAAAAAAATTCGATATATAGAAATTTCGATATATAGAATTGAGCTTAGTCTTATCATAATTCTCCTAAAAAGAAAAAATTAAAGCTAATTTTCGTATACGAAACTCCATTTCTAATTTATATACGAATCCCATTAAATGAAAGTTAATAACTAAAAAATGAATTAATATGAAAGATTTATTCATTACTACATATATTAAAAAAAACAATAATGCAGACAGTGGTTACAATGATCATAGTTACATTCTTTAAAAAAAAAACTACGAATATCTTGCTGGACAGTTAGTTTTGCGGAAAGTTCAAAGAAATGTTCGCATTTATTCAGTCCACTAAAAACTTCATCAGAGACATTATCCGCGAATTGAAGTCCACGACGTATTGTTTCAAATGCCAAAAATTGGGAGATTTTATTCTAAAGTGGAATAAAATCTTCCAATTTGTCTTGAAAAAAATTTCGATATATAGAGATTTTTTCGATATATAGAAGCAATTTTTCAATATAATGAACATGGAGATATGCTAAGAGTTCGATATATAGAAAATTTCGATATAGGGAAGTTCGATATATGGAGGTTCGACTGTATATATATATATATATATACAGTGATTTCCGCTTATAAGAATCACGTTTGTTATTACTGTTTTTGATTCTTATAAGCGGTTGATTCTTATACATTGAACAGAGCATTGAGGTTGAAACAGAGCACGACAAGTTCAGTTAAAATCGAGTCAAGGGATGCCGAATTCAATAAACGAACCATCGTGCGTAAAAAGGGCTGAGTAATAAACAGTACCCTTAGAATAATAAATTACCTGCTTTCAAATTTTGCATGCATGTGTTTAAGGTATCTGAACACAGGGATATTCCACATATATGGATTCATAAATTATGAATCACAATTACGTCATTGTTTAATTTTCATATTTACCCAAATGCTTGTGATCTTTATGAGAGAATCGCGGGGAACGCTGGGTAGTTAATATTTTAAATATTCAGCTATGGATAGGCTGATTAAAAAATGATTAAAAAATGATTAAAAAATTGTCAATATTCAAAAAGAAAATAAATCAAAGGAAAGTAAAGAAAGAAAAAAAGAAGTAAATCAAATGAAAATAGTTGAAATCAATTCGAATAACTAAATAATGATATTGTTTATTAATAATAGCTTGTTTATCTGTAATGAATAAGCAAGGCTGCTTCTGTAATCTGTTACATTCATTAGTGCAGTGCGGTAGAAGTCACTGACTGAATTAGCAAAATTACTTATTAATACAGATACGAATTATGCTAATGATCTAAACGGGGCCTTGTAGAATATTAAAGTGAAATATCGTTTATAGTTTTGTTTATCTAGTAATGTTTGCAGTAAATTACTAATACTTCAACTAATCTGCTTATACCAATCGTACAGATGATATTTGCTCTATTTGAATTGAGGAATCGGTACTGCGTTCCCCTGTTCGAGGATGTAAATACTAAGGATGTAAAAAAGGATGTAACTAGGATGTGAGGGCAAAACAGATCTTAGAAACAGCATAGATTTTAATTTAGCTGTTGATTGTTAATACCCGGAATTAATATCTATCAGAAAAACTGTAATGAATTTGTAACAAAAGTATCAAAACAACTAAATGATTAATAAATTTTAAAAAGATTGCATTCGAATTAGAAAACTAGTCGTTAAAATTTCTACAAGCGATTATTATAAAATAACTAGCTCAATACCCGTGCTTCGTTACGGAGTACATTCAAATTAAATAAAACGGTCAATGTGTGCAATTAATGCCAAAAGAAACCCAAAAAAATATATTTATAATAAATACAACGGCCATTGAATATATGTAAATAATGCCAAAAAAAAGTATATAATTATAAAAAAATCATAACGGATATTTTTATAGACAAAATAATGTAGAAGAAAATATTCAAAGTAAATAATACAACGGCCAATGTATGCAATTAATTTGCATGTTTAATATCCCTAAAATTACTAATTTGAATTAAATTCTTAAAATACACTCATGGACAAAAAAATTAGCGCACCAAGAAATAATTGCGGGATCGTAACGAAACTTGCAATGAAGGTACATGTCGGGGAGATATGCAAATGATGAGAAATGCAGCGTGATTGCGCATTACGTATAGCCGGTAGAGGGCGTTGAACATCGTACTCTGTGGAGTATAAAACAGGTAACCAAAGCTTGTTTGAGTGTGCTGAATCATTTACAAAGGAAGAGCTGAGATAGACATGCCATTACGCCGTGTTCGAAGACAATATAAGCAGTTGTCGCAGTTTGAGAGGGGGAGAATCGTCGGGATGATGAAAGCTGGGTGGTCAGCTAGGCGAGTAGCTCGTCAATTAGGCTGCTCTGATTGTGTTGTGAGGAGGTGTTGGGACCAGTGGACCCGAGAGATGTCATGTACACGAAGACCAGGCTCAGGACGCCCTCGACAGACCAGTCGTCGAGAAGACCGCCACATCGTAAGAAATGCACGCGTACAGCCAACTGCTTCATCGGCCGCCATCCAGGCACAGGTAGCACCTTCACTAGGGGCCTCTGTGTCTTCTCGAACCATACGAAGGCGCCTGGCTGAAGGACAGTTGGTATCGCGGCGCCCATTACGTGTGCTTCCCTTGACGCCCACCCATCGACGCCTCCGTTTGGAGTTTTTCCGCGCACGAGGAAACTGGACTGCAGCCGAATGGAACCAGGTCGTCTTTAGCGACGAATCCAGATTCAATCTCGGCAGTGATGACAATCGTGTTCGTCTGTGGAGAGCCCGTGGTGAACGCTTCAATCCTGCCTTTACTGTACAGCGACACATCGCTCTTACAGCTGGTGTGATGGTATGGGGTGCCATTGCCTAAAATACACGGTCACCCCTAGTATTGTTCCGTGGCACCATGACAGCCCAGTGGTATATTCATGAAAACCTGCAATCACATGTGTTGCCACTCATGCAACGGCTCCCAGGAGCCATTTTTCAACAAGACAATGCTTGGCCTCATACGGCAAGGGTGTCACAAGACTGTCTCCGCACTGTTACTACCCTTCCTTGGCCTGCCCGATCCCCAGATTTGTCTCCAATCGAGCATATCTGGGATCATTTGGGACGACGAGTTGGGCATCCCACGAGTTTGAACGAACTAGACGCAAGGTTACAGCAAATATGGAACGAAATGTCTCAAGACATCATACAGAACTTGTATGACTCAATGCCCAATCGTATCGCATCGTGCATTCTTGCTAGAGGGGGTGCAACGGAGTATTAACTCCTCCGTTCTTTTTCCTTTTTCTCTGAAATAAATTATCCTTTTTCTTTGATTTTCTTATCATTTACTTATATCAAAGTAGTCGTTACGTATGCAAAATTTCGTTTCATTTTGACGACTCCTTCTTGGTGCGCTAATTTTTTTGTCCATGAGTGTACTTCCATCTCATTTAGTGGTTAAATTTTATGCTTTGCCGTACTTAAATATTTCTTTTGTCAATTTATTTCGTTGTTATGCAGGTGAGGCAAAATTAATTTAAAGTATCACAAAAAGATAAGAAACCAATTGATCAGCATTTAATAAATTAAATTCTAAAAATTAATCTTTTAAATTTCACCAAAAATCAGAAAATGGAGATAAAGATTAGCAAAAGATTTCATTTTAAAGGAATTTTTATGGTCTTTCTTGTGACATAAATTTTATAACGCTCGAATTATTATTTTAAATGCAAACTTAAAAAATGTTACAAAAACAGCTAAAAAATTTTAATTAAAAAAATATAAGAAGAATTTTTCAAAAATTTTTCTTAGTGCACCCCTACGTTATAAGAAGAATCGCCATGCAAAATTTCAACCCTTTAGGTCCAGTGGTTTGGTCTGTGCGTTATCTGTCAGTCAATCAGTCAGTCAGTGAGTCAGTTACGGAACTGTTTTATATATATAGATATGATCTATGAGACATATACATTGTAACTGTGTGGTATTAAATACGATAATAACATCTGCAGTATGAAGTAAGAATTAAATTTGGCTAAGGTTATCAATACCGTTTCAAATAAAACTAATGTTTCCTAAATATACTTGTAATTTTTATTTTATATTAAAAGCTTTCCAGCATTGTGAGAATGCGGCAAAATTTAAGGGAAATAAGTATGTTTCGACTTGACAGAAATTACAGGTGTCAGAAGAACTGTTTGTCAAAACATGTTTCATTTACCTTTATGACGAATTTTTCTGATGCCGGAAACTTTTTAATACTGGGAAAAGGAAATAAAGTTTGAGGTAACTGAGTAAGTTACTAATTAAATTGATTAATTGGTTCCTGAAGAACTGTCAGCCTAAACATTTATCAACTATCGTTTTGACGAATTTTTCTGTTACTTCAAATTTTTTAGTATTTCGCGATATGTTTAAAAATGCAATATAGTTTAAGGAAACTAAGTATCTTTATAATAAATTAATTAACTAGTTTCTGAAGAACTGTCAATCAAAATATTTTTTAATCACCTTTGGCACGAATGTTTCTGCTAACTGTTGTAATTTCATTTGTTTATACACACACACACACACACACACACACACACATATATATATATATATATATATATATATATATATATATTTTCAGAATGTTTCCCAATCAGTAATAAAACGCAATGCACTGTTTAAAAAATAATTCTGTGATGAATATTTTAAACCTCTATTAACTCTAACTGTAACCATTAATGCAGAATTGTTTTATTAGAATAAAGTTTACAATACTTCAAATGATATAAATGCATTAGAAAAACTCTATGAATTATGACAGGTAAATTTGGAACTATATTTATTTCTATGCTTGATATGACTCTTCCAATGTTTCTGTTGAAATTTTTTTTTGAAAATTATGCTCGGTTTCTGAGAATTTTATAATACAGCTGAGGATTAAAGTCGTCTATTCAATTATTTTAACTGCAAACATTGAAAATTAGAAAACAGTTAAGTTTGGTTTAGAATTAGCTTTAGACCTACTTATGGAATATTTGTGTATGTATTACAAGGTTGTAAAAAGCTATTTGGTTTTTACTTTTTGGGTATTAATGTATATGAATTCATTGAATAGGCTTGAGGAAACGTAGTGGTAGCGCGTCGGCTTTCTTTGCTAATGAGGCTTGGATAGAATCCCGACAAGCGCCGTTCAATACCTCCGTGTCTGGGCCGGATATGGGCACATTAAATACGTATACCGGAAAGTCCCTCTATGAGGTCAAAGAACTTGGGAGAGGGTACGATCCCCCAGACAGATGTTACCACTGGGGTTGCTCGGTCAAAATTGAGGAGGCACCTTGCAAAATCAGACTCTGACCCTTGTGGTGCCGTTATAAACTGGTGCCGCACCCCTCGGCCCTTAATCGTATATGGAACTTGTCTTGAATAAATTCCGGCCAGGGGGCATTAAAAAACAACAACAACAACAATTGTTTGAATATATCTCCGCAAACTTTGTGAAAGTATTCGGGAGCAATGAAATTCAGTTAAAATTGGTTTCATTCATTGTTGCTCACGGCTTTCTTTTACGAAAAAACTATTTTCCTTTCAATGGCTCCTAATAGTAGAATGAGACAGAGAGTATGCCCTTATACAGAGGCTGTTCACACATTTTTTAGACGATGTATATTGTATTCACAAAATTAAATTACATAAAATTCTTGTGTTTTAAATGTTCTATTTGACATCCCTTATTTTGAACTATCTTTCGACACCGCAATTTCCAGGATAATAATGCCTTTTGAAGTGTCAGAAGAGGTATTCTATCCCATTCCTCCTGAACAGCTTACCAGAGTCCTGTAAGGGTTTTGGGACGACGTTTGGATAATGCAGATTTTAAAAGTCCGAAAGCACAAAAATCCATAGGTGATACATCGGGAGATTTAGTAGGGATATCAGTGAAGGGTATGGCCTTGATACCAGTTTTTTGTTCCATTTCTTTTAGGAAATTTACAGTGGATCTTGATGTGTGACTGCTAGCTTTGTCCTGATGGAGTCTCACAGATTGATGGCACTGTGGGTAAAGCGATGGTATTTCATTCAGAAAAATTGACGATAAAATATGTTCCTGATAGTATTTGGAGTTAATCTTGACATTTTTTCCACTCTCTTTATTTTTAACTTGCCATTATAAAATACCCCAGCAACAATCATGAATCCCTTAGAAAAAATTTCTTTCGATTCTTTGAACCATGAAGTGTCTCTTTTTTTGTTGCAATCATTTAAATACACCCATGATTCATCTATTGTGACAATTGTTTTCCATTTTTCTTTGGATAAGTGTTTCTCATATAGAATTCTACAGCGTGTCCTGCGTTCAGCGATATGATTTGGAAGAAGACGATGCACATTGCGTTTTTTCGCTTTCTTAAGATTTAAATCAACGTTTATCATTTTGTTTACAGTGGACACTGGGCATTTTAATGATTTTGCAACTGTCCTTTGACTAGGGGGATTTTCTTTTAAAGTTAAACAACGTACCTTTGCAATAGTCGAAGATGTCCGTTTTTTCCTTGGATACATGTTTGGAATTTTTGTCCCACTCGAGGGTCCAATTTGACGTTTTTTTCCTTTCTTGTTGACGATATTACCTATCGACGCTTTAGATATCACAAAACCATGACTCTCACATCGTTTTTGAATAACGGAGTATGCATATTTCTCTTCGGAAAGAGCATAAATGTAGCCTTCGAACCACTGCTTTGTTAAAAACGCCATTTTGAATAAAAACAAAACTTTCAAGCCCTCAGACGATAACTTTTGACTTTTAAAAACATAGTACAATTGCAATTATTTCTTTTGCAGCAAACGATTTTTTATTACCGCTTACCAAAATCGTCTAAAAAATGTGCGAACAGTCTCTGTAATACATTCACCGGATTTCAGTTATTAATATGAATGACTTGGATCGGCTAAGATTTTAAGATGCGAAGATAAAGTTGTGGTTGTAGGACATTATACATTGAATGTGTGAGAAAGTGTTTATAAAAGCAGATTGCAATTATAAATAG
This sequence comes from Dolomedes plantarius, assembly GCA_907164885.2. Lineage (NCBI taxonomy): Eukaryota > Metazoa > Arthropoda > Arachnida > Araneae > Dolomedidae > Dolomedes > Dolomedes plantarius. The sequence continues at coordinate 147,761,181 of OU015502.1, forward strand.
AACATTTCTTTTATTCTAGAGGAAAATTTAAGACTACGGGTCACCATGCCAGTTCGATAAAGTAATGTAAAATTCCGTGTCAAGCATGTATTCAATCTTCTGATGATTTGTGGATTATTGTTCGAGAAACATCCTCTTCGAATATCTCTATGCCATAAAGTTATAAATGTTTTACTGATGGTAATTTTTCACGTGGCTGCCAATTTGCTGCACAACAAATGAACTTCCACATCATGGGTGCTTTGCTTTTGAAAGTGGTTTCTATAGAGGTTTTACTCTCTTCTTGTATGGATTTTACTTTATCGAAGGCAAAGAAACTTCATCAAGCATATGGATCAAATGAATGTGTTATACCTGGGGACTATGAAGTCCCAGACAATACATAGGCCTAAATGTCACTCGTACTTACGAACTCTTTCCCTTGTCGTTCCTTTACTGTTGCCAGTTGCACTTACATTCGTAAAAGGAATACGGACAGTAGGAACGTCTTTCTAACAACAAGGCTATATGTCATTTTCTTCGAGCAATACTTGTCAGGACAACATATTTATGAGTTTATCTCTTTGGAACACTATAAGACAATGGTGTTTCCCAAAGCTGCATCAATATTGCTATTATCTCTTTGTGGTGTTTTGAATGAAGCGTATTTAGCCTTTTGGGCTAGAATAAACGACATTTTCAAGCCAGAACTATACATGGCAAAAAATACAGGGATACATTACCAATGTGTAAGATGATGTGACAAATGAAAAACAACCGTGATGACGTTATATCTCTACCCATATTTTGCCCCCTTTCTCAAGAGATTTGTTTGTTGTTGGTTGCTTTAAGTCTTAGATTTAAGACAATGACAAATGACATAGACCACTTCGTTTTTATTGCAACACTGACATACACAATTGTCTCCAAGGTATGCATTAGCTTGTTTATCGTTTCTGTCTTCTCTATTTGCGTCACGAATCAAAAGGTCATTGAATAAATGCTCACAGTTGGAGAGGGCATTGGCTTTGAGTTCTGTAACTCTCGTACAGGAAAAAATATTGATAAGGTACAACAACATGCCATACTGTCCAAGAAAGAAGTTATTAAGGTTTGGAGAATGGTTCCAATCACTAGAGCAGTGATCGCCAAACTTTTTTGACCGCGAACCCTTATGACGAAAATAATCATAAATTGTACCACCTAATTATATATATATATATATATATATATATATATATATATATATATATATATATATATATATATATATATATGTATATATATATATATATGTGTATATATATATGTATATATATATATATATATATATATATATATATATATATATATATATATATATATATATATATATATTGTGTGCGTGTGTGTCAAAAATGATTTTTTTCCAGGAAATGAACGAAAAAAACGCAGAAAATCAAGTTATTTATTTATTTTTTTATTTTAAGTGAAACAATATATATATATATATATATATACATGCAATTGATAAATTACAAGAGAAATTTTAAATTATAATTTAATGGGTACAACGTGATTTAATTTTATGGCTTAATTTTTTTTAAACGTTGTAAGGTTAATGCAGTTTTCTTTTTGCGCGTCTGAAGTAGACGCACCGTCAGAATATTCAATCCGCGGCATCTTTGCAGGCAATGTTTTTAACCATTTATCCATTTATAAGGGGCCAAAACTCAATAGTAGTTAAAACTTTTTGTAATACGCACCACTATCTGCGCAGAATTACAATTAAATTCACTCTACTATGACACAGGACCTCGCTAATCAATACAATTGCAATGTGTATTGCGTTGCCCTCTGATGACCAGAGTGACTAGACCACTAGACGCGAAAGCAGAGTTGCCAGGTTACTATAATGCAGAGTCGCCAGTTAAAAAAAAGTCCAAATTTGGTTTTTCAATTATAACTTTGTGCGCACCTAAAATGTATACTGCAATTTAGAGACCACTGCATTAGAGGAATAATGTTAACTACTATAGTCACACTTACAACGCATAGAGTAATTCTCTTCCAATATATATATATATATATATATATATATATATATATATATATCTATATATATAAAACAGTTCCGTAACTGACTCATTCATTCATTCATTCATTCATTCACTGACTGACTGACATACAACGCACAGACCAAACCGCTGGACCTAAAGGGCTGAAATTTTGCATGGCGATTCTTCTTATAGTGTAGGGGTGCACTAAGAAAGATTTTTCAAAAATTCTTCTTAGATTTTTTTAAATTAAATTTTTAAGCTGTTTTTTAAACATTTTTTACGTTTGCATTTAAAATAATAATTTGAGGGTTATAAAATTTATATCACAAGAAAGATCATAAAAATTCCTTTAAAATGAAATTTTTTTCGAATCTTTACCTCCAGTTCCTGATTTTTGGTGAATTTTTAAAGATTAATTTTTAGAATTTAATTTATTAAATGCTGATCACGTGACTTACTTTTCTGGTACTTTAAATAAATTTATCGTCACGTGCATAAAAACTAAATAGACAAAAAATAATTTTTTTTTCTTGCTAATGCGGCAGACGATTGGACATTATCCAAAAAAATATTAAAATACAGTAAAAGAAATGTTCTAGAAACTGTACTATATTAACTGTACTATATTCTTTAGTATTCTTTATATTAGATTTAATTTGAATATCTTCTTTTACATTATTTTGTCTATAAAAATATCCCTTACAATTTTTTTATAAATATATATATATTTTACATCAATTATATACAATGATCGTCGTATTTATTATATATATATTGGCATTAATTGCATACATTGACCGATGTTTTTACTTTGAATGTACTCCGTAGCGAAGTGCGGGTTTTCAGCTAGTATATATATAAAACAGTTCCGTAACTGACTCATTCATTCATTCATTCATTCACTGACTGACTGACATACAACGCACAGACCAAACCGCTGGACCTAAAGGGCTGAAATTTTGCATGGCGATTCTTCTAATAGTGTAGGGGTGCACTAAGAAAGATTTTTGAAAAATTCTTCTTAGATTTTTTAAAATTAAATTTTTAAGCTGTTTTTTAAACTTTTTTTACGTTTGCATTTAAAATAATACATTGAGGGTTATAAAATTTATATCACGAGAAAGATCATAAAAATTCCTTCAAAATGAAATTTTTTTCGAATTTTTACCTCCATTTCCTGATTTTTGGTGAATTTTTAAAGATTAATTTTTAGAATTTAATTTATTAAATGCCGATCACGTGACTTCTTTTTCTGGTACTTTAAATAAATTTATCGTCACGTGCATAAAAACTAAATAGATAAAAAAATATTTTTTTCTTGCTAATGCGGCAGACGATTGGACATTATTTTGTCTATAAAAATATCCCTTACGAATTTTTTTATAAATATATATTTTTTTCTACGTCAATTGTATATATTGATCGTCGTATTTATTATAAATATATATATATATTTTTTTTTGGCATTAATTGCATACATTGACTGTTGTATTTAATTTGAATGTACTCCGTAGCGAAGTGCGGTTTTTCAGCTAGTATATATATATATATATATATATATATATATATATATATATATATATATATATATATATATATATATATATATATATATATATATGTATATATTCAAGTACATTTGTAAATTGACAATGAGATAGGTATTCTACGAACCTAAATTTTAATTATTAACTCTTAATTGTTGAATTCTATTATTATGTAAATTACCTTTTCCTTAATTTTTCAAACTGCATTTTGTCATAGATTATCAGATTTGAACAAAATCCAGGTATTATGAAGCGTGTCAGCAATTTGCGCTATTACTATTTATTACAAGTCATGAATTATATTTTTCGTGTAGTTCATGCCGTCTACGGTGATTTTGTATTCATATAATCAGACAGTTTGTCCCTCATGAATATTGATGATAATTAAAACCGTGTTTCCAAGTCTAAATGTTTTCAAAAGTTTTTATCCTAACCTGTTCAGAATTTTTTACCGGTGCACAAATGTTTGGTTTCGTAAACAACATAGGAAAGACACGTTTTACTTTTTCTTTTGAGAGTACTTGTTCAATATTGCATGTCACTTAATTATTTAGGTATGGCAAAATTCTATGTTTGCACGCAAATCGTTTAACAGAATCATGCTAGTTTTATAATTTTCGACTAACATGTTATCTATAAAATATTCTCCCCACTTCTGAGTACAGATTTTCTTTATTCTATTTCCGGATTCACATCTGGTATCACTATATCGTGTAGAAAAATTAGACACAAAAAATATCATTCGTAAAGATTTTGATGTTTAAAAATCTGAAAACAGATACTTGAATTTCGTAAATAGCTAAAAGTTGAGTACTTGATTATATATATATATATATATATATATATATATATATATATATATATATATATATATATATATATATATATATATATATATATACATATATATATATATACATATATATATACATATATATACATATACATACATATATATATATATATATATATATATATATATATATATATATATATATACATATATATACATACATATATATGTCAGATCCGGGAGTAGAACCGAATTCCAAATGTAATGTCCAGGGGTATTTCCAATAACTAAACGTTAATTTACCGACTAATATTTATTAAAGATTAGAAATGTCGGCACATCACATGAAACTACAATATAACATAAATCATAAACTCGTCTAGTATTTAACACTGATATATTTCTAGCTTTAGTATACGGCCCGCTATGTCCGCATACGCCGGCTTCCACTCGCCGAATGTCCAGATGTGTAGACGTTCGCTCTGGTCGCTGCGTACAGCGCCCACTGGTGGATTTTCCACTCTACATCGCTCGGCCATCAGACCTGCAGAGTCCTCGCTGCACTGGAACAAATCTGAAAAAAAGAATAAAACAGGGGGAGAGAGAGGGTATTTACAAAGAAGTGTGTGGATAGGTTAGTTTGTCCACGGTTTTAGCATATCAGCCGAAGTGTTGGTCAGGTTTGGACCTTCATGTTCTCCTAGTTTCTTAACTTCATATCTGTCCTTGGGCTTTACACGGATCACTTCGTAGGGTCCGAGAAATTTTGGTCTTAACTTCATTCCACTACCAAATTGAGTACGTTGGATAGCCACAAGATCTCCTTCTTTATAGACATGGGATTTTTTCCTTTTCTTGTCAAATCCTCTTCGGTATTCTTCTTGTATCTTTAAAATATTCTTCTTCGCCTCCTCGCGGATCTCTTTAAGGTTATTCATCATGAAGTTGATTCTTTCTTCTTCTAAAATTTCTAAAATTCTGGATTCCTCTCTGCTTCTCATCTTGACTCCTGTTAGCAATTCGAATGGTGTCTTTCTCGTACTTCTCGATACTGTTGAATTGATCGTTCTTTGCAAAATGTCTACATGTTTGTACCACTTGGTTGGATCGTCTAATGATAATTTGGATAGGATCGGGATCAACGTTGCATGTAATCGCTCTACCTGTCCGTTCCCTCGTGGAACTCCTGTGGTAACTTTGATGTGTTCAATATTTTCGTACTCACAATAGTCTTGAAATTCCTTGGAAATAAATGCTCCACCACGATCAGAGATAATACGGTGAGGATTTCCAAATATCGCTTGCTGTTGTTTTAACTTCGCTATGGCATCTTGGGCGGATACAGTCTTTACGGGATATAACCATGCAAACTTTGTGAAAGCATCTATCACGCTAAAGATGTGATTGTAATTTTTGTTTGTGGTCGGAAGGGGACCAATAAAATCAACATGGTAAGTAGACAAAGGTACGTCTTCTTTAGGAATCGGATTTAAGAAACCTTCTGCTTTTCCTGCTTTCTTATTTACTAAGATACATTTAACACAGTTATTTATGACGTTTTCAACACATTTTTTAATATTGGGAAAATAAAAATCGCGTTTAACTACATCCTCAGTTTTTGCTATGCCAAAATGTCCTAACTGATGGGCGTTTCTAACAACCTCAGTCTGCATCATTTGCGGTACTACCAAGACTTCTGAATCGTTTACAATTTTATATAGCACATTGTTCTTCAAAATAAAATCTGTTGTCTTACCATCTTCCAATAATTTTTTAATGGTTTCTATATACTCGTCATCTTCTTGGGATTTAATTATTTTATGTGTTATACCTTCACATGTGACACTCATAACTGGATGTCTGCTAAGTGCATCGACATGTCTCATACGTTCACCAGGGCGGTGTTTGATTTCGTAATCGTATTGTTGTAGGAAAAGAGACCATCGTGCCACTTTAGGTGTTGTTTCTTTTTTATTCATGGTTTCCACGAAAGCTGAACAATCAGTATAAATTTTGAATTTTGTACCTAACAAGTAGTGTCTGAATTTTTTAAGAGCTTCTACAACGGCTAGTACTTCTAACTCATAACTACATAGCTTCTCCTCTTGTAATGAGGTTTTGCGACTCATATAATGAATCGGGTGATAATTATCATCATCGTCCTTTTGTAGCAAAATTGCTCCAAATCCTAGCTTAGAGGCATCCGTATGGAGTTCTATGCTTCTCCCCGGTTTAAAGAGGTGTAAAATAGGTTCATTGCTTAAAAGTTCCTTGAGTTTCTGAAAGGCTTGTTTTTTATCATCATCAAACTTGAAAGGTGTTGAGGCACGCAGCAAGTCACTTAAAGGCCTCGCTATTGTAGCATAGTGTGGGATAAATTTTCTAAAAAATCCGGTTAGTCCGAGAAAACTTTGAACTTCTTTAATATTCTTAGGTTCAGGAAAATTTTGGACGGCTATTGTTTTTTCTTTAGAGGGTCGAATAGTACCCTGTTCAATAATATGTCCTAAGAATTCAATCTTCTTTTTCATAAACTTACATTTCTTTAAATTTAGTTCAAGACCGTATTTAGCTGCTGTATTTAGAACTCGTACTAATTTTTCTAAACCTTCAGTTTCATCCTCAGAGGGAATAATAATATCATCTAAGTATATAATCAAAGTACCATCCCTTAACAAATCTCTAAAAATATGATTTATGTACCTCTGGAAAACCGCGGGACTGTTAGCTAACCCGAAAGGAACTTTCAAAAATTCGTATTGTCCGCTTTCTGTAACAAACGACGTGTACTTTTGGCTATTTTCATCGATGTCAACGTGGAAAAAGGCATTTTTAAGATCAAGAGTAGTAAATACCTTACCCTTCTCTAATTTATCTATAACCTCTTCTAAATTTGGCAGAGGGTATTTATCCTTAATCATTTTTTTGTTTAATTGACGGTAGTCAACACATAGGCGCATTGTTCCATCTTTCTTTCTACAAATTACAACTGGTGATGAATAATTTGATACGCTTTCTTTTATAATACCTTGTTTCAACCACTCGTTGATTTGGCTTTCAACTTCTCTTTTTTCTATCAGCGGTAGACGTCTATTACGAATCGAAATTGGTTCCTCGTCCGTTAAAATTATTTGCATTTTTAAATTTGTTGTCTCTGTTTTAATCGGGTTGTAATCGGAAATTAACTTATTTAATTCATCTTTTATCTCCGCGTTCGAAATATGACTCAAATCGTAATTACAGTCCTCGGTCAGCGATAAATTAACTAAAAAAGATTCAAAACATTTTTCGCTTCCGTTTTCTAAACAACTGTGGTTATCGCTTAATCCCGTTTGTTTTTCTCGATTATTCGTTTCAGGGCAACGCAAAATCTCACGCTCAGAAGTATGATTCACTGAGTCATCATTTTGTTCAACAGACATCGGATGTTTATAAATTGTTTCTTTCAATGTATGTAAAACTTCAGGAGGAATAATAAATGGTACGTGTAATTTATCTGTGACAGCACAATTTACATTGGAAGGTTGCTTTGAATCTTCCAGCCACACAGAAATAGTCGCGGTATCAGCAATTATTTTTTCTCCAAACGCTGAAGTTAGTTCGATTTTCCCGTCACACTTGATTGAGACGTTTGGGATGTAATTCGGATTTAAAACACAAATTTCACTTCCTGAATCAATTAATGCTTTAATTATATTTCCATATACGTTAATATTCACACGTTCAAGAGACTGTGAAGAGGGGATTTTAACTTTAGCTACCAATTTATTTTCAGTTTTTTCACTTTGTTTCAAGGGAATAAATTGTCTTTTGGTTTGGTTTTTGATTCGATTAGCGCAATATTTTGCCAGATGATTAAAACTTCCACACGTGTAGCATTCTTTGGACGGATATCTATATTTAAATGAATTGTTTCTCATAGGGGGTGGAGTGTATTTAGCCTCTTTGGGAAATTTCTGAAATTTATTAGTGTTTTCCTGTGTCTGAAAATTTACTTCACTAAAAGATCTACCTCTATTTACAAAGTATATGTCAATTTCCTTTCCTAAAGATTGCGGATCTACGTATTTTTCACCGAACTTTATATTGATGTATGATGACACTTCTTTATCCAAAGTTTGAAAAAGCTTATCGGATACGATTAATTGACACAACGTTTCAAAATCATTAACTTTACGCAAACTACAATAATATTGAAAATTAGCCGACAATCTTGACGCGAATTGAGTATGCGTTTCATTGATTTCTCTTCTGGCTTTCCGAAAATTATTTAAGCATTCTTGCGCGGTAGGTTGGAATTCTTTGCATATTAATGACTTAACGGTATCGTAACATTTAATATCATCTTCACTTATGTAAAACAATATGTTTTTCGCTTTATCACCGAGAAGGTTGATCAAAATTTCTGCTTTATACTCTTCTGGCACGTTTTTAGTTTTAAAAGCCCTTTCTAAAGTTCTAAAAAACAAATTAAAGTTTTCTGGTTTTTCTGGAATAGAAATTGTTAAAGTACGTATACTGTGAATCAATTTTTCTAGGTTACATGAACTAGATACTATGTCACTACTCGAACCAGCGATTTCATTTCTATCTGCCCTTTCATTCCTAACTTTCTCTAATTCAACCTGTTTTTCTAATTGGGCAAGTTTAATTTTCTCTAATTCAATTTTTTGGTTTTCTAGAGCTAACTGCTCTTCCCTCGCTCTACTTTCGTTTTCGATTTTCGATTGTCTGTCCTCAATTATGGACGTTAGTAAGTATGTAACATGTTCGGGGTCATCTTTAAATGCTTTACATCCTTCAATTCTATCCTTTAATTGTACTACTGTCAACCCAGCAGGTGGTGTTTCCTCAATTTCACTTAGTAAATTGACTAAATCTTCTTTCTTTGAATTTTTATACATTTTTATCAATCATTTATGTTCGCTAGCAGGTAAATACAAATCGAAATTCGCCTACCTGTTTTCACTTGAGCTGGAGTCAGTCCTGGTTCAAAATCAGAAAGAATAATATTATCCACATAAAGTTCATCACGGCCAAGGGATCATCGCGGCCAGACCCCCACTGTCAGATCCGGGAGTAGAACCGAATTCCAAATGTAATGTCCAGGGGTATTTCCAATAACTAAACGTTAATTTACCGACTAATATTTATTAAAGATTAGAAATGTCGGCACATCACATGAAACTACAATATAACATAAATCATAAACTCGTCTAGTATTTAACACTGATATATTTCTAGCTTTAGTATACGGCCCGCTATGTCCGCATACGCCGGCTTCCACTCGCCGAATGTCCAGATGTGTAGACGTTCGCTCTGGTCGCTGCGTACAGCGCCCACTGGTGGATTTTCCACTCTACATATATACATATATATACATATATATACATATATATACATACATATATATATACATATATATATATATATATATATATATATATATATATATATATATATATATATATATATCTATATATATATATATATATATAACATTAAAAACCCCATACCATTTTAAAATCTAACATTATTCTAAATTCCCTTGGGCGTACGAGCTAATTTTCGTTTTCAATTCTAAGTCCTAAATGACCTCCGGTGGAAAATATTAAATGGCTTCCTTTTTCAAACTTGCGTGGCGTCACCGAAGATTTCATATAGGCTCTGCGCAGATTTCATAAAACCACATGTGACTTATCGACAACAGCAAATCCCTAATCACTATCATGATCACATGACAAAGTTTATATAAGCCGCCTGAACAACAAACCTGTTCGCTTTTCGGATTTTATAACTGTCTTGGGGAGACGTACTCTCCTCCTAATAAAGTTTTGTGATGCCGTAACTTGCAGAGTTGTCTATTCTTCGAGCCACGAATACTCTTCATCCCTTGTGACATGCTGGATGCCAGTCTTCTCTCTCCTTGGGTGTCCAGATGTTACAGTTTAGTCGGCAGGATTCGAACCTGCGCGGGAATCTCCCTATCCATTCCCAGAGGGATTCCTGTACTTTCTCTTGCTGCATCCATACCGACGGAGTGGTCGGTGATCTCAATAAAAATGTAGACCGAAAAGTTGTGTTTTTCTTTGTGTCAATGCGGGAAATGATTTAAACATTTGTGATGCACGGCCGGGCGACAAGTCATCCATGTGTACATCAATAAGTTATGCCACCCGGCCCATCCTTCGTCGGCCCGCGCTCGTGTTATTACATATATATATATATATATATATATATATATATATATATATATATATATATATATATATATATATATATATATATATATACACATATATATACATATATACACATATATACATATATACATATATATACATATATATATATACATATATATATATATATATATATATATATATATATATATATATATATATATATATATACATATATATATATATATATACATATATATACATAGGCACATATATTCAATCATTCATTTCATATAAATTCCCTCTTGTAGTGCTTTTTACCTTTAGGAAAACAATAGCAACTCACCTCTTAAAATTTAACCTTTGGAACCTTAGTTTAATAAGGAGTTAATAGAAATATATTTAAGGAGTTAATAGACTTATATGTTCGCTAAACCCAGTGATTTTTCATAAAAACCTTTGAAAGGAAAGAAAAACCTTTTTACAAGGTATTACACATTGTTCTGAAATTTTGTTGAATTTCCATTTAACATTGCTCAACAAGTACAATTATAATAAAAAACTAAGACTAATATCTTGTATACCCTTATCTTTTAATATTTGAGCACATGGCACATACTTTTCCTTAGAAAAAGAAATTTTATAGGAATGAGTCTAGAATTTCATCCGAAATTTCCCTCTATAGGGAAATTATAAGTATTGTGAACACTTCAAAACAATATTATTTAACTAAAACTTTTGCTTTTAAAGTTACATCGCTTTGTATCATTTTATCCTATCCCCATTAAGATTTCTATCATCATTGAATAATTGAGGATAGATATCTAAATATTATTAGCATGTTGAAATTAGATGCTCTGCTACAAATCAGTCGTGATCCATTTGGGGATCGTTAGAACTTGCATAATGTAAACGTGTCCGTGCAGTGTATCATGATACAGAACAATGGTATGAGGCTTCGTCGATGACTACTGTTTTACTTATAGTTTATGTAGTTCCACCATAGCATATCTACGTGTTTCTATATCACACCTATTCTATGTTTCGGAAAACCCCCAGCTGTAAATGGATCGTTTCTGAATATTAAAAAAAACATAATGGACTCTCTCCCCAATCATGATACATGCCTTGATACACGTTTGGAAGTAGTCAACATGTGGCTCAGTGCTTAAAAGTTTCTAAATCAAAAAGACAGAAGAAACGGAACAGAATTAATATTATATCAACCGAATTAATATTAAGAATAACATTTAATCAATATAGAATGTGCTCTCAGTGGCGTAGCGAGCATAACTGTCGCCCGGGGCACTACACCTTTGTGGCTCCCCTCTCCCTTGAAAAACATATTGTAATATAATATATAGACCCTATATTGGCGCCCCCGATAAACATATAATAACATAATATATAGACCTTATATTGGCACTCCCCCCCGAAAAGCATATAGTAACATAATATATAGACCTTATGTTGGTGCCCTCCCCGAAAAACATATAGTAATATAATATATAGACCTTATATTGGGGCCCTCCCCTGAAAAACATATAGTAATATAATATATAGACCTTATATTGGCGCCCCCACAAAATAATATAGTAATATAATATATATACCTTATATTGGTGCCCTCCCCGAAAAATAATAGTAATATAATATATATACCTTATATTGGGGCCCTCCCCTGAAAAACATATAGTAATATAATATATAGACCTTATATTACCATCCACCTCGAAAACATATAGTAATATAATATATGGATCTTACATTGGCGCCCCTCTGCGAGTGGCGCCCGGGGCATGATAGACCCCCTTGCCCCCCCTTTGCTACGCCACTGTGTGCTCTGTACAGTAAGAAGCACCTTTTCGAAGTGTCACAAAAATTACTTAACGCGGGAATCCGAAGTATTGAAAACCAATGCGCATGCGCGCTATACAGGAAGTGATCTATTTATAGAAATCTTGCGCTACAATTTACTACAGCAGCTGTTAGTAGAATTACATTGGGAACAGTTTATGATAGAAATAAAAAATGTTAGTATAATCGAAGAAAGAAAAGTCTGGGGACGATCAGACTGGAACAACGCTGGTTCACATCTAAACGTACCCGCAGGGTCGGACTTTTGCCGGAATATCAAAGATATGATATGGGATGCGGATATAAGAAATGTGAATACTTTCCGTTAGCATGAAAAGGAGTATAATGTAGACTAGGGGAGACGGAAATTCTGAGAATACGACCAGGAAAACGAGATGGATGCTAAAGATTGAAAACATGGTTTCGTATAATCGTTCAGTATCGTGATCGATCCAAAATAGCATCATAAATTTGGACTTACTCTTACAGTCTAACATACTACCCCACGCTACTTAATCTGTTGCTTTCATCAATATCTAGTATTTTTTAAATTTTATTTATTTATTTATTTATTTATTTATTTATTTTTTTTTTTTTTTGGGGGGGGAGGGGGGGGGGGGGTCCTACCAAAAAAAAAACAGCCTTTACATCGAACTAATTGTGTTTACATTATGGACACAACAGTCTCCAGAATTTGCAAAAGTCACCAGAAATATTATAAATTAGTCTTTTTATGAAGTTTGATCTTTGTGAAATCACGAAATCTTTTTTTTTTTAATATCGAGGATAATACTTCTACATGTAGTGCTATACTTTGTCGCTGAAACCAGAAGAAAATTGCTTAAATTCAGTTTTCTGTATTAAAATTTAATCACCGTTTTATTTTATCAGTCAGGTTGTTTTATCAGTGTACAGCCATCTTAGCGCCCTTTAGAAAACAGTTAACTATAACTAACAGTTACGTTTTGTTGTCAGAAAGAACTCACTAAAGCAGTGAAACTTCGTCTAGACGGCTACCCCTCTTAACAGCCATATTTTTTTCATAACCTATTCATGACTCTATAGAGCCAACGTTAGGGAAGAAACCCCTTTTCCACAGCCACCCCTCAAAATGGTCATTTTTTTCGGAACCATAGACCATTTTCACTGTATATATATATATATATATATATATATATATATATATATATATATATATATATATATATATATATATATATATATGTGTGTGTGTGTGTGTGTGTGATAATTTTATTAACAACCTATAATCGTCCATTCTGAACTTTCTCTCTGTTTTGGTAACCCCTTTTTCTACTCCTTGGCGAAAACGCCTCGCCTTTCCACACACTATCTTCCTCCGCCGATTCTGGCAACCTCTCTGAGCTAATTCTATTTTGGCGCTTTTGCGAGAGACGCGAGCTGGCTCCGACCAGATAAAGATGTGTCAATTTTTACGTTAAATAAACTTCAGTTATTCGTTATGATTTGGAATCTTTTTGGTACGGCCTCGATTGCAGTATTTTCACGAGTTGTCCATTCCGGACATCATATATATATATATATATATATATATATATATATATATATATATATATATATATATATATATACAGGGTATCCAGCAAAGAAGTCCCTGATTTCAAAATTAAAAATCTCGAAAAGAAAGATCTGTAGAAGAATGCAACAAACGGTATATTTATTGTTAAAGCTGTAACAATTTTATATACTAATTTTCGAAATAGTTACAAAAGCTGCTAACAGGTGGCGCTGTTAGCCAAATATACTGCAATTTACTGGTGCAGGCATGCATTGGTCTCCATATTCGCCGGACCTGAGTCTTTGTGACTATTTTTTCTGGAGCACATTAAAAGATACTGTCTACAGGACCCATCCCACCGCACTGGACGAGTTTTAGTCGGCGATCTTTTGGGCAGCTGATTCGATTTCTGTTGAGCCACTGCAGGGTGTGATGCAAATTTTATAGTTCGTTTGCGCCACCTCCGTACAGCGAATCGTGGATATTTTGAAAAGATTGTGATGTAGTGATTGCAAGGACTGCTTGCAAAGAGTACGAGTTTATTTATGCATGCTGATACGAGTTGTAGAGCCGCATCTGTTAGTAGCTTTTGTAACTACAGTGATTTCCACTTATAAGAATCACGTTTGTTATTACTGTTTTTGATTCTTATAAGCGGTTGATTCTTATAGCCGAAATTTAAGTTTTTTTCACAGGCATACACACGCACCTATATATACATATGTCAGGTAATTTACCATAAAATACTCTTTAATTTACGTTAATTATCTTTTATTAAAATTATTTTTTATAACTTTAAAAATACAACTTAATTTCTAGACCTTTAAGTAGATACACACATAATTATAGTAAGAGAAGAAAAAAATCCCATATTTGTTACAACATACCTGCTTAACAGTTTTAACATTTCAACTACAGGAAAGGAGCAAGAAAAAGTGTTCTATGGTAGTTTGACGTAATGAAGTTTCCGGGAGGCTGTTTATACCTCTTTCAATACCAATAGTCTCAGACGACGATTCACCTTCTAGCTTACGTTTCACGGTTTGATAACGTGCTGAATCTACTGATGTCACGTTTGCCTAAGTCATAGTGGAACACTTCGAAGATTTATGTGTTTCAGGGTCCAGGAAGCCGCAACCAGGATGTGGGAGGTGGGATAAAAGAGTCCCTGTCTTTGTTTGCCAGTGGATAAAAATTAATCGGACCCGGTCGTGTAAAGATGCCCCCGGGTCAAGCTAATGGGACAGTGATGTGCTAAAGCGTTTAAGGGGAAACTATTATGTTATGTCTAACAAAGAAAGGAACGCATTTTACGTCTGTATTCCATCCCATCTTATCACTCTTTCTTTAAAAAATATTTTAAAGAAAGACCTTCGTGCCTTTTGAGGGTTTAAGTGGCTTTTTTCGAAAAATGAAAGGAAAGCGAAGAGTGTAAACTGATTCTTAAAACCGGTGGATTGATTCTTTAAAGCGAAAATTTTAACATGGAAATAATACATTTGTTTTTGTTTTCGCGATATTGATTCTTATAAACGGTTGATTCTTATAACCACTGACCACTATAAGCGGTGGTCACTGTATTTCGAAAATTGGTCTATAAAATTCTTACGGCTTTCACGATAAAAATACTTTTTGTTGCATTCTTCTACAGATCTTTGTTTTCGAGATTTTTAATTTTGAAATCAGGGACAACTTTGTTGGGCACCCTGTATGTAACAACATTCGTTTAACGTCGTGTCATTGTGACTTTAACGTAGGAGTGATGAAACCAGGCCGGAGTGGTAATCTTTTTAACAAACTGGATCTTGAAAGCTGGTCGACATGTATCGTAACATCAATGACTTTTAAAACTGCACTTATAGTGTAACACCAACTGATGGAGGTGATGCACGAATAATAAAGTTGGTAACAACACATAATGACAAAGAAAACTAATTATTCTTTGGGTTCACTTTATTGTATGTAAGTAACTTTCCAGAAGGCAGACATCTACACTTCACTGAGGTAGGTAGATACAGCAATACAACATTAGACGAGGTAGCACATATTGGATATACTGGAACAGCAGCGGAACATATCTTGAATTTTGGAGAATAGGCGCGCGACGAAACAAAAGCAGGGCCGTCACAGGATACACCACATAACAAGGAACGAGGCACAGAAAAAAAGGGGCCGCGAATCTCATTGCTCTGGCTTATATACGAATGGTTCATGAACCTGACACTAGAGGGCAAAAGAACTGCTAATTGGTTAGAAACGGGCATCTGACTTTATTACGTCGGAGATCGTATGATCTTTCGAAAGAGGTACTGCGTGACGAGATAACCCGTGAGGATGAATCATGTTTAAAAATAACTTTAATGTTACCTGCGCGTGCATTAAGGGACAATTTAGTTATTTAGTTTGCTTATCTCTAGATACAATTCGGAAAAATGGGGGTCGTACGTTATTTAAAGGTTAAATTAACTTGATTACGCCCAAGTACTTTTAAAGGAAATTAAAAAGAGGTTGGAAATTAGAAAAGGGTTTTGATTTTGCATGTTATATATATATATATATGTGTGTGTGTGTGTGTGTGTGTGTGTGTGTGTGTGTGTGTGTGTGTGTGTGTGTGTGTGTGTGTGTGTGTGGATGTATATGCATAAACAGACTTATTAAGGCCTTACTATTTATTGCTAAATTACTGGATTTGTGAGGTCGAAACTGATCCGTGTATCGAAATCACGTACAGCTGAACCTCGCAAAAAATGCAACAGTTATAAAATGCGGAAAACTCTTCAACACTTCAGGTTTCACTGCATAATGATTAAAATACATTTGGTTGCACATGCCTTCATATTAGACATGCATTTATTTTCATAGATGGAGGGAAATGAACTTCCAAACCTTTCCATAACATAGAAGCCTATAACGGGAGAACTTTAGTAGGATTTTTAGATGTGCTGATATCTTGAAAATTCAAAGATAAATAAGACTGCTTTAATGCGTACGTTTGAGGTTAAATAACTGAATTACTTATAAAAGTCACGCTTGTATACCCATAGTCATCTTATGGATATGTATATAAACTGCATTTATGCACCCAAACTATCCAAATTAACCCAGTACGTGACTTTGTAACGATGCCTTCAGACACTGGATAGCTGTTATGTGTATGCTATGATGTTTAACTAGGTAATAATTTAAACTTAGGAGTGTATGCCTCCAAAAATTTTTTTAAACTAACTCCTTCAAGGAATCTCCAATCTTTCGTCCAAACTTCAATTTTCTCACTTGTTAGAACTCTGCGCAAGTCAAAAATAAAGAATGGATAAAACCACCTCGTACAAATTGTGTATAATAGATACGTACAACCTCAAATTAAATAAGGTGATTTCATGATCACCTGATTTCGGTAACGAGAGGGTTGAATCGGAGATGTCTAGCCCCACTTGCAACTAACTATAAAACAGTTCCGTAACTGACTGACAGACTGATTGACAGATTACGCACAGACCAAACCGCTGAACCTAAAGGGCTGAAATTTTGCATAGGGATTCTTATTATAGTGTAGGGGTGCACTAAGAAACATTTTTGAAAAATTCTTCTTAGATTTTTTAAAATTAAATTTGTAATCTGTTTTTGTAACTTTTTTAAGTTTGCCTTTAAAATAATAATTTGAGGGTTATAAACTTTAAATCAAGAGGAAGATCATAAATATTCCTTTAAATTGAACTCTTTTTCGAATCTTCACCTCCAATTTCTGATTTTTTTGTGAATTTTTGAAAATTAATTTTTAGAACTTAATTTATTAAATGCTGATCACATGGTTTCATTTCTTTTTGCGATAAATCTAAATTAATATTTCGTCACGTGCAAAACAACGAAATAAATTGACAAAAGAAATATTAAAATACGGTAAAATATAAGATTTAACCACTAGACTAATTGAGATGGAAGATTTTTAAGAATTTAATTCGAATTAGTATGTATTCAAATTAGTATGTTTATTTAAGTTAGTATTAGTATGGATATTAAACATACAAATTAATTGCATACTTTGACCGTTGTATTTAATGTGAATATTTTCTTCTATATTATTTTGTCTATAAAAATATCCGTTGCGATTTTTTTAGAAATAAATAACTTATATATATATATATATATATATATATATATATATATATATATATATATATATATATATATATATATATATATATATATATATATATATATTGGCATTAATTGCATACATTGACTGTTGTATTTAATTTGAAAATACTCCGTAGCGAAGCCCGGGTATTAATCTAGTTTTATCTTAAAGGGATTTCGTAGTTAAAGGACACTTATTACACCATTAAGAGATAGATCAGAGAGAATTCAAATATCGTATGATTTAAAAACAAATCATGGAGAGGAGAATAAAGAAGCAAAAAGGTTTATTCTTAAGGTATATTTCCCAAATTGGTTTTTTTTTTTGCATACGAAATTTATACAAAGAGTGGGAATTTTTTAGTGTTTAAAACCTTTTTGCAGTACATTTTTACACTGTGTTATGTCATTGATATCTATCACTGCAAAATTAAAATTGCTTTCCAAAAAAATTATGAACTAAAATTATTTTTTAAAGGAATATATATATATATATATATATATATATATATATGCAGTGAAACTTCTCTATGAATCGGTTCTGGATAAACAATGGCCGTTTAGAGGGGTGGGAGGCACGAATAAGGTTCGCCGGTTAAAGAAGTTTCACTGTGTACCAAAAAAAAAATTATATATATATATATATATATATATATATATATATATATATATATATATATATATATATATATATATATACATATATATATATACATATATATATATATATATATATATATATATATATATATATATATATATATATATATATATATATATATATATATATATAACTACACTATATGAATACCCGTACTTCGCTACGGAGTACATTCAAATTAAATACAACGGTCAATGTATGCAATTAATGCCAAAAAACAAAACAAAAAATATATTTATAAAAGAATCGTAACGAATATTTTTATAGACAAAAAAATGTAGACGAAAATATTCAAATTAAATACAACGATCAATGCATGCAATTAATTTGTACGTTTAATAGCCATAAGGCATACTAATTTAATTGAAATTCTTAAAAAACTTCCATCTCAATTAGTCTAGTGGCTAAATTTTATCTTTTACCGTATTTTAATATTTTTTGTCAATTTATTTCGTTATTATGCACGTGACGCAAAATTAATTTAAAGTATCAAAAAAGAAAAAACCCCACGTGATCAGCATTTAATAAATTAAATTCTAAAAATTATTCTTTAAAAATTCTCCAAAAATCAGAAAATGGAGGTAAAGATTCGAACAAGATTTCATTTTACAGGAATTTTTGAGGGAATTAAAGGAATTTTTAAAGGAATTTTTGTGATCTTTAATGTGATAGGAATTTTATAACCCTGAAATTATTATTTTAAATGCAAACTTTAAAAAAGTTACAAAAACTAAATTTAAAAATTTAATTTAAAAAAATCTAAGAAGAATTTTTCAAAAATCTTTCTTTGTGCACCCCTACACTATAATAAGAATTGGAATGCAAAATTTCAGCTCTTTAGGTCCAGCGGTTTGGTATGTGTGTTATCTGTCAGTCAGTCAGTCAGTTACGGAACTGTTTTATACATATAGATTATAAATAAATTTTCATATTGTATGGAAAAAGATTTTGCATATTTAAGATATGGAATACTTAGAATTCTCGAAAATAGTTTTAGGAACCACAAAAAATAATAATAAATAAAATTTTCTCCCGAGATTGAAGAATTTTCGTATTTAATATGAAAGTTAAGTCTTGCTCGGAAAATTTAAAAAAAATTACCTGATATTCATATTGTGCAGAAATTAATTTTTTTTTTACTTTCCAAAATATTAAAAACCCTAACAGAGAATTTTTATTTTCAAAATGCATTTCGCTCTAAATGAAATCATTGTATCACGTACGGAATGATTTTCTTTGCAGCATCTAAATTAAAAGCTTTTTCAATGCTAAAGTATTTTTCCAAGAGAATAAAGAAAATTAGTGTTTATTAAAACCTTACTCAAAAAAGAAATGTTATAAATATTAATTACTGTAGAAAACAACTTTAGAATTTACTTCCTGTGGGATTGAGAAAATGCTAGCATAATGGAATGTTCAAAGCTCTTAAAAATTAAATTTATATAAAAATACTCATGAATCTTACTAATGTATAAAAAGAACTCCGCCTCAAATTAAATTCTTTGCATTACACTACATATATCTCGCTTTTTCTGAAAGCGCATATTTCGCGGAGGGAAAAATCCACGCAAGAAATGCTTAGAATTAAAATTTTCGCGAAAGCTAAATACTTTTTACTTCTACGCTCGTAATATTATCTTTACAGCTGCATAAGAAAAAAAAAAGATCCCAAACGTTATTAAAATCAGCCAACTGGTTTCTGAGGTCATACAAACACTTTTTCCGAACAAATTCTTCACATTTTGAGTTCTGAAAGATTTAAAAAACTTTTTAACACCGGATGATGGAGAAAAAAAAATAAAAATGCGGTTCACAAAGTATGCCCGCACAATTCTGAAAAATACTTCTAAGTTTTATTCCTAAAAAATCCTTCCAGAGGCCGACAAAGAAATGCTCCGAAATTTAAAATCATTTTGGCGTCTATTTGCGTTCACTCTCACCTGACATTCTTTGAATGGTTTTGTCTGCCGTCGCCTGGCAACGGTTATTAGTGGAGCTGCGGCGTTGCCAGGGCGACGGTAAAATTTCGTCATATGTTTAGAGTCATATTACATTAAGTTATGGACGTATGATTTCTGGTCAAAAATTAAACCGGACACAGTTACGAATAACATCTGAACCGTTTACCTCAAAACGAACTATTCCTGGATCATTGAACTTTAAATCCATTGTAAAATAATTTTTATCTAGAAATTAATTGGCATACATAAAAATAAGAGATTAAGTGCTTGAATCACATAGCAAAAGAATAATTTAGCTTTTATTGATTATTTAAGTGATTTTAATTAGTATTTAATCAACTAGATAATAGCTCAATTATAGTTTTAAGGGAGATTTTAGGATGGACGTATGATTTTGGACAAAAATTAAACAGCACACAGTACGAATAACATCTCAACTGTTTACCTGAAAAAGAAATATTCCTGGATCATTGAACTTTAAATGAATTGTAAAATAATTTCTATCTAGAAATTCTTCAATTATTATTTAATCAACTATAATATCTCAATTATAGCTAATGGAAGTTTCAGGATGGATCTATTATTTTTGGTCAAAATTAAACCGCAGACAGTTACGAATAACGTCTCAACTGTTTACCTGAAAAGAAACTATTACTGGATCACTGAACTTTAAATTCATTGTAAAATAATTTCTATCTAGAAATTAATTGACTTACATAAAAATAAGAGCTTAAATGATTGAATCACATGGCAAAAAAATAATTTAGCTTTTATTAATTATTTTAGTGATTTTAGCTATCATTAATCTACTATAATATCTCAATTATACTTAATGGAGGTTTCAGGATGGATGTATGATTTTTGGTCAAAAATTAAAACGCACACAGTTACAAATAACGTCTCAACTGTTTACCTGAAAACGAACTATTCCTGAATCATTGAACTTTAAATCTATAGTAAAATAATTTTTATTTTAAATTAATTGATCTACTTCAAAGTAAGGGATACACGTATTGAATTGCATAGCAAAAGAATAATTTTGCTTTTCGTAATTACTTAAGTCTTTTTAATTATTATTTATACAACAAGATAATATTTCAATTATAGATAATGGAGGTTTTAAGACGGATGATGGACGCATGATTTTTGGTCAAAAAATAAACCGGACACAATTACAAATAACATCTCAACTGTTTTCCTGAAAACGAACTATTCCTGAATCATTGAACTTTATCCATTGTAAAATAATTTCCATATAGAAATTAATTGATATACATAAAAACAAGAGTTTAAATGCTTGAATCCCATAGCAAAACAATAATGTAGCTTTTATTAATTATTTTATTGATTTTAATTATTATTTAACCTACTATAATATCTCAATTACTGTTAATGGAAGTTTTAGGATGGACGTATAATTTTTGGTCAAAAATTAAACCTCACACAGTTACGAATAACATCTCAACTGTTTATCTGAAAATGAACTATTCCTGAATCATTGAACTTTAAATCTATAGTAAAATAATTTTTATTTTAAATTAATTTATCTACTTAAAAGTAAGGGATGAAAGTATTAAATTGCATAGCAAAAGAATAATTTTTCTTTTAATAATTATTTAAGTCTTTTTAATTATTATTTATTAAACAAGAAAATATCGCAATTACAGTGAATGGAGGCTTTAGGATGTACGGTGGACGTAGGAGTTTTGGTCAAAACTTAAACCGGACACCATTACGAATAATATTAAACTGTTTACTTGAAAACGAACTGTTCTGTATCATTGAACTTTAAATCCATTGCAAAGCAATTTTTATTTAAAAATTAATTGACCCACTTAAAAGTAAGAAATTAAGTACTTGAATTACATAGAAAAAGAATAATTTTGCTTTTCATAATTATTCAAGTGGTTTTGGTTATTATTTATTCAACATCTCAATTATTGTAAATAAAGGTTTAAGGATTGTCGATGGACGTATGGTTTTTAGTCAAAAGTTAAACCGGGCACAGTTACGAATAACATCTCAACTGTTAATCTGAAACGAAATATTCCTGAATCATTGAACTTTAAATCCATTGTAAAATAATTTTTGTTTAAACATTAATTGACCTACATAAAAATAAGAGATTAAATACTTGAATTACATAGCAAAAGAACAATTTTGTATTTAATAGTTAAGTAGTTTTAATTATTATTTAATCAACAAGATAATAGCTCAATTATCGTTAATTGAGGTTTTAGGATGGTCGATGAACGTATGATTTTTGGGCAAAAATTAAACCGGATACAGTTACGAATGGCATCTCAACTGTTTACATGAAAACGAACTATTCCTGAATCATTGAACGTTAAACATTCAGTAAAATGGTTTTTATTTCAAGTTAATTGACCTACGTAAAAGTAAAAGATTGAATGCTTGAATTTCATAGCAAAAGAATAATTTTGCTTTTCATAATTATTTAAGTGGTTTCAGTTACTATTTATTCAGCAATATAATAGCTCAATTATTGTTAATGGGGGTTTTAGGTAAACGTCTTCGTGGGTAATTAGTACATGTAAATGAAATAGGATAAAATTGAAATTCACTAATTAATAAAGGAGGACATAATTTGAAAATAGCCCAAAGAATTATTTTCTTTCCAGTAATCTTAGCAATATCAACAAAATTTCCATGAACACAAATACCCCAAATAAAGTCGATTCATGCTCATGCATATAAGGTTCTTTAAAATTTAACCAGCCGTAAAACAATTAATTTCGGTTTTATCTCCATTTAATTTATAATTTTTGGAATTATCAGGGGCTAAAGTTTCCATCTTTATATGAAAGTAGTAATAATTTTGTCGCAATAAAAACTTTGAAAATAAAAGCTTTTATTTCAGCATAATACATAATGTATAAAATACATTACTTCTCTCTTCTTTCGAAAATACATTTTGTATATGGAATGTGAAATTCAGAGCTTTTAAAGATCGTCAGTGCATACAACTTCCTGCCAAATTATCCATGTTCTTTCACCCTTATTTCGTTATTAATGGTATGTAGTGATACTAGTCTTGCTGCTATAACTTACAGGAGCAACTACGGGATTTTATTCCTTTGATAAGTTAAACATATGTAAGGTATACACAAGATTCGATTCACAAGAATCGAACTTTTGAGTGAATTAAAGAAGCTGCTTTAAAAATGCTAATTTCGGCATACGCGCTTAGTATAAATACCACGCAGCGTCATTAATGAAAAAGGGGAGGTTGTTAAGGTTGAAAAGGTGTTATCCTGCGCTAGTGCTTAGCGGGCCAGAAGTTTACGTGGCAGTACTGCTGGTTTGACTTACTGTTCGTGAGTATAAAAATATATTGTTCTTGAAAGCTGTGTTTATACATTCCGTACAAGTAGTACGCATGCTTATTGCTTTAAAAGCCAATTATATGTGCAACGAATTCAATAAACATTGTTTCATGTATAAACTGTGTTTGCTTCAAATTCAAATAGAGTGCCACTTCAAATTATATACACCCAAGTCTGGGTAGAAGTGAGAACAGAAACTCTATACATATTTTTTAACAAGTGCATAAATAGAAACAATTGATCATTGAGGATCCTTCACTTCTCTTTCAAAAGATAACATTTCATGCAAACAAAATTTGAAATTAAGAGCTTTTCTAGATTGCCAGTTCATACAGTTTCCTGCCAAGTTACCTAGGTTCTCTCACCCACATTTTGTTACTAATGTTATGTAGTGATATAAGTCTTGCTGCTACAACTTGCAGGAGCAATTATGGAATTATAATTCTTTGATTATTTAAAAATATTTTTAAACAAGTGCATAAATAGATACGATTTATTAAGAGAATTCTTCACTTCTCTTTCGAAACAATCCTTTTATATAAGAAATGTAAAATTAAGGCCTTTTCAAAGGTTCAACAGTTCATACAACTTCCTGTCAAATTATCTGTGTTCTTTCACCCACATTTCGTTATTAATGTTATGTTGTGATACTTGTGTTGCTGCTTTAACTTACAGGAGCAACTACGGAATTTTATTCCTTTGATAATTGAAATATATTTTTAACAAGTGCATAAATAGAAACGATTGATCAAGAGAATTCTTCCCTCCTCTTTCGAAGAAAATATTTTATATAAGGACAGGGCAAGGAAACAGGCAGAAAGCCTGCAGAAAACCTTGTTTAACCATTATACCAAGTTAAATAAACTGCTGTTTAACCTTTTATATCAAGGGTTTGTGACCCTGATGCTAGGTGGCTGAAATTCTTTTAATTGGTTAGGAACAGACATCTGACTGACCTTCTGGTATATGAGTCAAAAGTCGTATGATTTTCCGAACAGGTGTGGTGTGGCGAGATAGACATGTGATGTTGACTCATGTCTAATAAAAACTTTACTGCACATGCGTTGAAGACAATAGAATATTCGGTTATTTTGTTTTTGAAACAGGGGCTGTGCTTTATTGAGGTTGACAGGAATTTAGAATACATGTTAGCTTTTCAAAGGCAATTAATATGAAATGTGAAATTCAGAGTTTTCAAAGATCGACAGTTCATACAGCTTCCTCTCAAATTATTTATCTTCTCTTATCCAGAATTCATTATTAATGTTATATAGTGAAATAAGTGTTGTTGCCACAACTTGCAGGAGCAATTATGGAATGTTAATCCTTTGACAATTAAAAAATATTTTTCGACAAGTGCATAAATAGAATCGATTGAGCGAGAGAGTTTTGTTGCGACATACCGCGTTTAAATGCATGCACCATCGAGAAATTTTAATTTCGGTAGTGCTTTGCGAAACAACGAAATTAGGTCTAAAGATTTCTAAGAGATTTTGATCACTGCATGCAAAGAACTTCGCTATGACAAGGAGGTATCCGGTAGCCTAAGGTTGGGACATATCCCTCAAAAGAGTATCAAAGATATTGTGCTTATCGCATGTACAGATTTCAAAACATGTTTTCCGTAATTAGAAGAAAACTGAATATTCCGTA
The DNA here is from genome assembly GCA_907164885.2 of Dolomedes plantarius. Classification (NCBI taxonomy): domain Eukaryota; kingdom Metazoa; phylum Arthropoda; class Arachnida; order Araneae; family Dolomedidae; genus Dolomedes; species Dolomedes plantarius. Next base: position 147,786,871 of record OU015502.1, read on the forward strand.
ATTAGTTGAAAAATTTCCAATTAATCTTTAACAATGGGATTGAAGATTTGTGATGTTAACTAATGAACACCCTTAAATTGTTTGATTGCTGTTCAGTGTAGTTCGATTTGCTGATTGTTTAACATTAATCCAATAAATGCTGTTTATTGGATTAATGATAAAGTGAAAAAGCATGACACGTTTTATAGAACCCTAACATTTTGAGTTTTTATTTACCAAAAAAAAAATAGGAAAATGCGAGTAGATAATAACAAAACAGGATTTTTTAATTTGGAACAAAAAATTCCCGTTTAATCTTAAACGTTGGGATTAGAAGATTTGCGATGTTAACTGATGAGCAACCTTAAATTGTTTAAAGTTGATTTTTATTTACTTTAGGTTTATTTGCTGTTTGTTTAACATTAATCCAATAACTGTTGTTTATTGGATTTAGAGTTAAAAAACATGGTCTATTTTATAGCACACTGATACTTTGAGTATTTATTTACAAAAAAAAAGGTAGTCTCTTCTAACGGAAATACCGCTGGTTATTAAAGCAGGAATACTTTTATCGTTGCTTACCTTTTTTGTATGTATATATGTATGTATATGTTATGTATATATGTATCTCTCTCTCTATATATATATACATATATATGTTATATACTATATATAATATATATACGAGTATATTATATATTTATATATGTGAGGTTAAAAATATGGGGGGCGATTGCGCGACCTTAAAACTGGATTTAGTTATTAAAATATAGGATTAACAATTTAAAAGTCTGGGAGTTCAAATAAGCGGCATAAGGTATTGCAGTGAAAATAGAATAAATGGGTTCGACTTGATTCAATCTCCGAAGAACCGAGGAGAATTTTAGGTAGACGTATAGCCTTGCAGTTTGGCGCTAAGAAAATGCTTAGTTTAGCAAAAGAACATGTACGATATGACATCACGCATAGGTAATGGGCGTCACTAAGCGTTGGTTTTAAAGTTGAAACAAAGAAAATCGGCAGAGCCATGGATAACTAGGACGTGTGGAATGACGTGTGGAAATGACGTGTGCGGACGTGTGGAAATGACGCGTGAATGGAAATGACGTGTGCTGTTAGGCACACAGATTTAAATTGGGTGGGATATTGGGAAATAGTTTGATGGAGCTGAGTAATTAATTGGAAGTTAATAAATATGTTTGGGAACATCATTTGGACTATTTTATGGCTTGGTATCAACATAACACGGTTTGATGGAAATATTTAGAGGATAAGCGTCACCACCGGTTCACCGACTGCATCATGATACAAAAGAGGTTCGGATTTATATTAAAAAGTATGGGAGTCGAAGTCAAGTCCGACATATATATATATATATATATATATATATATATATATATATATATACATATATATATATATACATATATATATATATATATATATATATATATACATATATATATATATACATATATATATATATACATATATATATATACATATATATATATATATATATATATATATATATATATATATATATATATATATATATATATATATATATATATATATATATATATATATATATATATATATATATATATATATATATATATATATGTATGTCAAACTTTTGACGCATTTTGGTAATTTTCTTTTTAACTGTTTACTGCTTAGCGATGCATACCAAGTGATACAGACTGGGTTTGGCGCGCTACCAAACTTATTACTCACGACACAGAATATCTGAAATTTTGTTTTCCGGAGGACCGTTATGGAAGAACGTAATACTACGTTAAAGTAGAGAAAATGCGAGTATATAATAACTAAATTGGATTTGTAAATTTGGTCAGAATTGCTTGAGCTGACGAGGGAAAAATTTATAAACAATTTTTTAATGGTTTATTTTCATTTTTTTCCCCAAAAGAAGGCCGTTGCTTTCCTCTTCAAACTACGATGTAAGGTTTCTTTGCAGCTTAATAGTACTTGCAGTACGCTAAAAGAACATTTCATATTTTGTTAATTTATTGTAACGTAGGATTATGTTCCTCTATAAGAGCCCCCCGGAAAGCTGAATTTTATATGCTAAAACCGTCCGTCCATTCCTAGCGAGTTATAATTTTGGCAGCGAGCTAAACCCAGTCTGTATCTCTTGGGCAAGCAGTAAACAGTTAAACAGAAAAGTATCAAAATGCGTCAAAATTTTGACATACATTTATATGTATAAATATACATACGCATATATATATAGATACATATATACACAACACATACATACATATATACATACAAAGGAGGTAAGCAACGATAAGTAATCCTACCTTAACCCGCCGTAGTTTCGTTAGAAGAGACTACCTGAAATTTTTATTTTGGTTAACCAAAGCAAGTTTTAATTTATTTCTTCACTAGCTGAAAACCCGCGCTTCGCTACGGAGTACATTCAAATTAAATACAACGTCAATATAAAAATGTCAATAAAAAAATGAATATATATATTTACAATAAATGCGACGATCAATGTATACAATTGATGTAATATATATATATATATATATATATATATATATATATATATATATATATATATATATATATATATATATAAATAAATATATATTTATACAAAAATCGTAAGGGATATTTAGTTTTTTTGGATAATATCCAATCGTCTGCGGCATTAGAAAAATTTTTTTTTCTATTTAATTGTTATGCAAGTGACGATAAATTTATTTAAAGCTCCAGAGAAAGAAATCGCGTGATCAGCATTTAATAAATTAAATTCTAAAAAGGAATCTTTAAAAATTCACCAAAAATCAGAAAATGGAGGTAAATATTTAAAAAAGATTTCATTTTAAAGGAATTTTTATGATCTTTCTCGGGATATAAATTTTTTAACCCTCAAATTATTACTTTAAATGCAAACATAAAAAATGCTACAAAACAGCTTAAAAATTTAATTTAAAAAAATCTAAGAAGAATTTTTCAAAAATCTCTGTTAGTGCACTCCTACACTATAAGAAGAATCGCCATGCAAAATTTCAGCCCTTTATGTCAAGCGGTTTGGTCTGTGCGTTGTATGTCAGTGAGTCAGTGAGTCAGTCAGTTACGGAACTGTTTTATATATATTTTATATATATACTGTTTTATATATATATTATATATATATACTGTTTTATATATACGGAACTCTTTTATATATTTACGTAGGTCCACCTGTTCGTTCTGACCTAGCCGTCTGTCATTATCACCCTGACATAGAAGGAAAAATCAAGTTAGGGCAATTTGGCAAGCATATGCGCAACTATAATGCCTTCCTTTAACGGAAGAATTTCTTAATTATTACCTCTAATCTCTAACTATATTAATTTCCCCCTACATGTTACCTTCAACTTCCTAACTACCGATACCCTTCTAAAACCTTAAAATATCATACAAATTCTCACTTAAATTTTTACTTAAAAGACTTTATTTTAAAAATTATTTGCATGTATATTCTTTTAAGATTGCCTTAAATGTATTTATTAGAGCGAGACATAAGCTTTTGCGTCTTTTCGCCGTGTTAAATACTCTTAGAAGCTAATATGCATAATTAGAAACTCCCTCACTTCCAAATTATACAAAATTACTCAAATCCTCGCATTTTGGAGTATTTCATTTCTAATGTTGCATTGTGGAATTAGTGTTGCTCCATCAGCGTGCCAGAGCCCAGTTTTACAAATCTCGCTCTCTCTCTCCGAAATTTCGCAACTTTCAAGAATCCTTTGAAGTGAGTACATAAATAGAATCTTTGAGATCAAACGAGAGTTATTTGAAATCACTACGTGTTCCGAAGCACACTTTCGCTGCATTTTAATTTCGATTTCTAATATTATTTGCAGGAACAGAGAGAGAGAGAACTCGAAACGAAAGTGGCTCAAGGTGCGTTTCAATTACGAGAGGAGATTTCGCTGTTTGTTCTTGACTAATGCAGCACGTGTTTAACTCGCGCGATTTTTTTAGCAGTCTGACTGACTCCATTTACTGAGTCGTTAGAGAAAGCAGGTTGTTTGAATAAGGTGTGTTACGATTTCAATAACACCATACGGATTGGTAACACAAACTACGAGTATTTTAAAAAAAACAAAACAAATTTCAGGTAGTCACTTCTAACGAAACTACCTCGGGTTATTAACGTAGGTTTATTTATCGTTGCTTTAATCATTTCTTTTTCTTTTTTTGACGCATTTTTGTACTGTTTAACTGTTTACTGCTACTGGGTTTGGCGCGCTGCCAAAATTATAACTCGTGACGCAGGATAATTTTTTTCTCAACGAAGGACCGTTATTGAGGACCGTAATCCTACGTTAAAAAAACATGGATAAGGCATGGTTTAGAAATAAAATTTTGCTTTGAAATTCTGTGAGTTATATGCTATAATTCTCAAATGATACGAAAATAAATAATTACGAGATAAAAAGAACTTTTTATACACCATGCTTTTAAATTTTCGCGCTGAATCATATAAACTTGACAATTCTATGTATTAATAAACACTCAAAAAAATTTTTTTTGATAAATTATCCCATCAACTTGAAAGAAAATGAAGTTAATTGGAAGTTAACTTGCGGCTAACTTTTCGTTCCCGTCCCTGCCGATAGATGGCTCCACCAGTCTACAAAACAAAATTAACTGAAAATGAATTCAAACCTGCTTAAAAATGGCTGAAAGTATTAAAATTATGCATTGTCATCGTGTTCTGAGCTATTCTAAAAGTTTCAAATGTCTAGCTAGTCGGGAAGTTAGTTAAAAATCGATTGCAAGATTTGTACTGGACAAACACACACATAAACAAACAAGAAAGCGAGTTAATAAAAACATGGTAAAAAATATTTCAGGTAGTCTCTTCTAACGAAACTACCGCGGGTTATTAACGTAGGATTACTTATCGTTGCTTACCTATTTTTTTTTTTTTTTGGGGGGGGGGGCATTTTGGTACTTTTCTGTTTAACAGTTTACTGCGTCTGGGTTTGGCGCGCTGCCAAAATTATAACTCGCGACGAAGGACAATTTTTTTCTCTTTGAAGGACCGTTATTGAGGAACGTAATCCTACGTTTAAGGCAAAATATTGTAAAAGAAACGGTTATTCTTAAGGCAACTGTTAACTTTAAGGAACTTAATCCAATATTAACACTGATGGCCGTCAATTGTTTAAAAATATATCCTCAAGTCTCCTGCCAAGACTGAAATTTTGGAATAAAGTACGGCATTTTTATCTTCTAAAATATGTTTTCTTTATATGGGGGTCTAAGATTCCCAGTTTAAGTGATAAAATGTGAGTATTCGCCTGAAACTCATCCAGGTCATAGTGAAGGAAAGCAATGTCATGTAAAGCAATGTTCAGTGGATCAAACATTTCTTCAACATGACTTTCCTTTATCCTCAATTGTCTTCAACATTTGAGTGTAAAAACACGAGTTTACTCGATACCGTTCAACAATCTGTATATATATAAAACAGTTCCGTAACTGACTCATTCATTCATTCATTCATTCACTGACTGACTGACATACAACGCACAGACCAAACCGCTGGACCTAAAGGGCTGAAATTTTGCATGGCGATTCTTCTAATAGTGTAGGGGTGCACTAAGAAAGATTTTTCAAAAATTCTTCTTAGATTTTTTTAAATTAAATTTTTAAACTGTTTTTTAAACTTTTTTTATGTTTGCATTTAAAATAATACATTGAGGGTTATAAAATTTATATCACGTGAAAGATCATAAAAATTCCTTCAAAATGAAATTTTTTTCGAATTTTTACCTCCATTTCCTGATTTTTAGTGAATTTTTAAAGATTAATTTTTAGAATTTAATTTATTAAATGCTGATCACGTGATTTCTTTTTCTGGTACTTTAAATAAATTTATCGTCACGTGCAAAAAAAAAAAAAAAATAGACAAAAAAATATTTTTTTTGCTAATGCGGCAGACGATTGGACTTCATTTTGTCTATAAAAATATCCCTTACGATTTTTTTATAAATATGTTTTTTTTACATCAATTGTATACATTGATCGTCGTATTTATAATAAATATATATATATATATATATATTTTTTTGGAATTAATTGCATACATTGACCGTTGTATTTAATTTCAATGTTTTCAGCTAGTCTCTCTATATATATATATATAGAGTTCCGTAACTGACTGACATACAACGCACAGACCAAATCGCTGGACCTAAAGGGCTGAAAATTTGCATGGCGATTCTTCTTATAGTGTAGGGGTGCAGTAAGAAAGATTTTGAAAAATTCTTCTTAGTTTTTTTAAAATAAAATTTTTAAGCTGTTTTAGTAGCTTTTTAAAGTTTGCATTTAAAATAATAACTTGAGGGTTATAAAATTTATATCACGAGAAAGATCCTAAAAACTACTTTCAAATGAGATCTTTTTCGAATCTTTTCCTCCATTTTCTGATTTTTGGTGAATTTTTAAAGGTTAATTTTTAGAATTTAATTTATTAAATGCTGATCACGTGATTTCTTTTTCTGGCACTTTAAAGAAATTTATCGTCACGTTCATAACAACGAAATAGGCAAAAAAAAATTTTTTTTTTCTTGCTAATGCGGCAGACGATTGGATATTATCCAAAAAATATTAAAATACAGTAAAAGATATGTTCCTCAAACTGTACTATATTAACTGTACTAAATTCTTTAGTATGTCCTATTAGATCTATTTGGAGTATTTTTTTCTACATTATTTTGTCTATAAAAATATCCCTTACGATTTTTTTATAAATATGTTTTTTTTACATCAATTGTATACATTGATCGTCGTATTTATAATAAATATATATATATATATATTCTTTTTTTTGGAATTAATTGCATACATTGACCGTTGTATTTAATTTCAATGTTTTCAGCTAGTCTATATATATATATAGAGTTCCGTAACTGACTGACATACAACGCACAGACCAAATCGCTGGACCTAAAGGGCTGAAAATTTGCATGGCGATTCTTCTTATAGTGTAGGGGTGCAGTAAGAAAGATTTTGAAAAATTCTTCTTAGTTTTTTTAAAATAAAATTTTTAAGCTGTTTTAGTAGCTTTTTAAAGTTTGCATTTAAAATAATAACTTGAGGGTTATAAAATTTATATCACGAGAAAGATCCTAAAAACTACTTTAAAATGAGATCTTTTTCGAATCTTTTCCTCCATTTTCTGATTTTTGGTGAATTTTTAAAGGTTAATTTTTAGAATTTAATTTATTAAATGCTGATCACGTGATTTCTTTTTCTGGCACTTTAAAGAAATTTATCGTCACGTTCATAACAACGAAATAGGCAAAAAAAAATTTTTTTTTTCCTTGCTAATGCGGCAGACGATTGGATATTATCCAAAAAATATTAAAATACAGTAAAAGATATGTTCCTCAAACTGTACTATATTAACTGTACTAAATTCTTTAGTATGTCCTATTAGATTTATTTGGAATATTTTCTTCTATATTATTTTGTCTATAAAAATATCCCTTACGATTTTTTTATAAATATATTTTTGTTTTTTTATATCAATTGTATACATTGATCGTCGTATTTATTACAAATGTTTATATATATACATATATATATATATATATATATATATATATATATATATATATATATATATATATATATATATATATATATATATATATATATATATATATATATATATATATATATATATGTGTGTGTGTGTGTATGTGTGTGTGTGTGTATGTGTGTGTGTGTGTGTGTGTGTGTGTGTGTGTGTGTGTGTGTATATATATTTTCTTTTGGCATTAATTGCTTACATTGACCGTTGTATTTTATTTGAATGTACTCCGTAGCGAAGTGCGGGTTTTCAGCTAGTATGAATATAAATAATAAGGATGCTCTAATTGAAATGATCGATTTTCGATCATTACAATTCGATTATGGGGTATTTAAATTTCTCTTTTGGCGGGAACGATACGTGGTTGGCCAACCCTAAATGTGGCGCGTCAGTTCAGTAGTTAATTCTTTCTCTCGAAGTGGTTCATTTTTAAAAAGAGAATCTTCATTTGACACCTCGGCCCCCTCCGCTCATTGCGTATCGGCCTAGTAGCGCCTGAAGTCGGTCGTTTACTCGGCGCTTCATAACCTCACCTTTGCACGGAGTAGCGCAGGTACGTATTGATTTAGGACAAACGGAGCAACAGGAGCTATCGCCATGTGGCGAAAGTCAAGGGCCCCAACGTCTATGTCACTCTTAGCCAGGGACATCGCCCGGTTTCCAGCCGAGACTGCGTGGAAGTGGTGACAACCGATGCCTTGAGAGTGATACAGTGACTCCCTCAGAGGATCTCAGTCCCTCAGGAGACTCACAGTCGTGCTCTCCGTTACCAAGGACCGAGATCCTCACAACGGACCCCGATGCCATGGGAAGAAGCCACACTAACCTGACTCCGACCCTTCGGGCTTTAAATTGAGAAAGTTGAAAATCTACGTCGGCCCGCCTTGAGGCATACGACTCTTTCGATGAGAACGAGTCGTTCGAAGCCATCAACTGTCAGGAGAGCACATCCCAGGCATCGCCAGACACTTGGATGAATTTCAAACAATTATAGCCAAATATGCCTCTTTTGTGCACTACCGAACCTTCCAGCCCTGGCAAAGACCTGGTTGGAATTCTAATACAACTATATCGACTCGCCCTTGACAGGAAATCATTATTTATTTTCCAAAATTACAGTGCATATGTATACAATACCATTACATCGAGATTAAAGAATTACATAGTTGTTATGCAGAGATTCATGTTATACATAAATTCAAGTTAAAGAGAAAACAAAATTGCCATTGTTATACAAAGTTACTTATTTACAATATATTCAGATAAGACAAGCATATGTACTATTGGACGTGCAAGTCCATTAATTTCTTTATAACTTTGGCCTCCACTCGGCTGCAGTAATAGTCACTGTAAAACTTGCTTTTCGCCCAGCTTTGGGCGTTTCTCTTGGGCGGCAGGTCTTCAAAATGAGAAAAATAAATTATGGCTCTTTTAGAGATTGGGATGTGAGCTTTTACTAAAATTATAGTGAGCAATTAACAAGGTGTTTCAAAAGACGGTTTACAAACTTGCTCGAGGATAGGGAATAGAAGTAACTGGGATGACGTTCAATTATGAGTGAGTCATATAATACAGTGAAAACATATAACATTTTTAGGCTTCGTTTTCAACACCATTTGAAAAGGATTTCCACAGATGATGCACATATATATAGCATGTTTTTAGTTTTGGTTAGGGGAAGAGAACCCAGCAACCCCAGTTGTAAGTTTTACATAAGATTCGATTCACAATAATTGAACTTTAAAGTGAATAAATTAAAGAAGCCGCTTAAGTTATGCTGATTTCAGCATACGCAGTTGGTATAAATACCAAGCAGCTAGATTAACACTTTGAGGGGCGCCGTTTGCAGAGTGAAAACGCCTAAATCTTGTCTTTTTTTCCTTGCATTCAATGTATTCCAGTTCAATGAGCAGAAAAATGGTTAGTCCTGCCATCTGTTATCAGTTTAAGGAAGTAAAAACATTTTGCAACCTTTAATTGGAAAAATGTTCAAAATTCTTTAGGTTAAAAAAACGGGTTATTGTCCCTGAAAGGGTTAAAGAAGTGTCAGTGAAGTGAAAGGAAGTGTGTTGAGGGAGGAGCTAGGTTGATGCTAACCTACGCGAGTTCTTGTCGGGCCCAAAGTTTACGTGGCAGCACTGCTGGTTGACTTTCAAGTATTATGAGTATTGCAAACTGTATTTTCTTGCAAAGTATCTATACGAGAATAATATCCCTTGCATGAATGTTATATATACTCATACTAGTAGTACGCTGCAGTTATGTTGAAAAGCAAATTTATGTGCACAGTCATAATAAACATTTTTATTAATTTAGAACTGCGTTTGAATCTACTTCATTAGAGTGACACTTCAAATTATATACACCCAAGTTAGGGTAGAAATGCTAAAACTCTATACAGTTAAAAGAGACTTTTACCCACAGTACGAAAAGAGAACCTGCTGAATCGTGACATAACATCTTTGTGGAATTACGAGTAGGCTGTTTTGTGCAGCATCCAAAGTGTAAAGGAAGGGTACATGTTTCCTACTATAGGTGAAAAAATTTGTAAGGTATACACAAGATTTGATTCACAAGAATCGAACTTTTGAGTGAATGAATTAAAGAAGCTGCTTGAGATATGCTAATTTCGGCATACGCGCTTAGTATAAATACCATGCAGCGTCATTAATAAAAAGAAGGTGGTGAGGGTTGAAGAAGGTTGTTAAAGTTGATAGATAAGCTATAGGGAGCTACGAGGTATGCAGCTCCAGTACTATCCTGAGCTAGTGCTTAGGGGGCCCAAAGTTTACGTGGCAGTACTGCTGGTTTGACTCTCTGCTGGTTTGTGAGTATTGAAATGTGTATTTCTATTGAATGATAATATATATATATTCCGTACAAGTAGTACGTATGCTTATTGCTGTAAAAGCCAATTATATATGTGCAACGAATTCAATAAACATTGTTTCATGTATAAACTGTGTATATACACCCAAGTCTGGGTAGAAGTGAGCTTAGAAACTCTATAAATTCTACGTATAATGTTTATATGTCAGAGATTTGAGCTGAAGATTTTTAGCTGAGGTTTTAAACTTTAAACTATTCAAGCAGTGTGAGGAGTTACTCCTTTGAATTACATTATTTACATGCTCAAAACATATGCTTACTGAAATTTAAATTTTCATACCTAAAAAAATGCGTATAATAATTTTTTCATTTATAAATACTACACTTTATACACCGTAAAAGATTCTCGAGGGAAAAATACTTAAGTTTAATAAAAATAGTTTTATTAGTACAAATAGCTATCGACAATCGGGATAAATTTCTGTGGATATTCAAAAATTCAATTCCTTTTATAATTTTGATTTAAAGTTTACCAGATTATCCCTCCAAAAAAATTTTAAGATCTAAAAACGAAACAAAACGAAACCAAAACTTTGCCCACTTATAGGTAGTAGAACGTTCAGTCACCCTAGAATTTTTATTTTGTTAATAGCGTGACCTTCTAGCATGCGTCAGGTAGCTTTTTACCCTGTTTTAAGCAGAATTGTCCATTTTCAACTAAAACCTAATCTTAAATCGGTGGTGAAACTCTAGCAACTTAGCTTAAAAATATATCTATGGTATCCGGTATAAAAGGCTTAAGTAATAAAAAGTGTCAAAAGATTGATTTTTTTATTAATTTGTTAGTATTGATAAAAAAAGAATCTTTTGACTTGTATAAAAGGCTTAATGATTTGTTGACCGGAATATTTGAACATACAGGATGTAGCAGTGATACATGAACCACGTATATATCTGTGTTTGTGTGTTTGTGTTTGTTTGTTTATGTATGTATGTATATGCATGTATGTATGTGTATATATATATGTGTATATATATGTATATATTTATATATGTATATGTATATATTTATATATGTATATGTATATATTTATATATGTGTATATTTATATATGTATGTCAGAATTTAAGTGGGAAAAGAATGATTACCTTAAAATTAAAGGGGGCTTGGGAATTAAATTATATTCGTGGCGTAATTCGCCTCTAATTGTTCGTATTTTAAGACTAGAATTATGAAGGGAAACTCCCCTTTTCATTATGTAATCTTGGCGCGCCTGTGGGTTCTGCGGTCGAGGAGGAAACATTACATTTATCCTTGAAAGATGTCTGGTTTGGGCTCTGCGCATGTGCAGGGAGAGTTGACGTGCGGAGATGCCCGCGAATTTTTGTCAGAACGCGGGATTTAATCGTTGTTAGTGGTCGCGTGTCAGCTGGGTCCACAATTTGAAAATGGCGAGCGCTCAAATATGCGCTACTTGGATCAGTGGTTGCTGGAAGGTGAAATAAATTGACTTGATTTAGTTGGAACTATGTTTGTTTATTGGATTTAGACTACTTACCACTCGCCACCAGTGTTAACATGATGACTTCAAATTAATGTGAGAACAGGCAAACCACACGCCTGTCATGTATGTGTATATAGTCTATCAATTTTGTATACAAAAGTATATTTCTTTGTAGAAAAGACTCAAGTCGAAATTATTGTTCTGCGATTGGTATAAAAGCCAATAACATGGTATATTTAAATCACTGTTTTTGACTGCAGCACTTTATACCGGGCACCAAAGATATATTCTGTTTTATTGTGATTATGCATTACCTAAACATAGATCTTGAAAGATAAAATACGGGCCAAATGCAAAAGTTATATTTTGTTTCACTTAAAAAATGTTACTTTACGATTTTAGAAAGTACATATCGTTGGCCTAATTAACAAACCACTTAACTCCAAGAAATATGATTTTGGGATTTTGGGACTTTCATTTTAGGACTGATTATTTGGGATTTCCTTTTATGGTTCATTTACGATGTGGGGATGTTCATTTAATATAACCAATGTAATAGCATGAAAATCCCAAAATCGTTTTTTTTTTTTTAGTTTTTTTTGGAATTGTTTGTTAAATAGGAGAAAGATATTTTACATTAAGTCAGCGTTTTACCGTCGATAAAAATATATTCAAGTTATCTTAAGATTTATCAAATTACATATACCTGAGAATATAATATTTTGCCTTTTCATCTGCAAGTTTACAAAATTATTCACAATTATTTTAAAATCCAAAGCTCTGAATAACTTTTTGATATATTTTTTGTCTCTTAAGAAAGCTTAAGTCTTAGTATAAGAACTCTTTAAATAAAATTTCATGAGAAAACTCATCCGTATATATTTTTAGAGTTTAAGAAACCGTGCAAAAAAACTCGGTTCAAAGACTGTAAATGGCTAAAATGGGAAAAAAAATAACCAACCGTAATGAATATGTATGAACATAAAATGAGAGAGGAATTTTCAGCCCCAAATTTAGGCACTCTTCAGTGAACATCTGCAAAACTTATTTACATATGGATTAGTTTTCTTATTTGTATGCAAAAAAGCGAAGTTTTTGGATTAATTAAAAGAAAAAATATCTAAACTACTCTTTTGAATCAACAATTAAATACTTGGACTTTAGAACTAATCTTAAAACACACTGCAAAATATATGAGAACTTCAGCACCAAATTTTAAACTCTAAAAACAGTTTAAAAGATATTTTTTGCTATTTTTTCCCATAAAAGCTGAACGAGGAACACCATATCGACTTCCAAAAAGGATATTCAAATTCAGATCAGGCATAATAATTTTAAACATAAAATTTCTTACATAACACGGTTTTTAACTCGTTATAATATAAAGTTAATTTTATAATATTTAACTTTTACATTTATTTTATGTTATAAAATTTACTTTATAATATTTGAATATTTATCTCATAATATAAATTTAAAAATTAGTTCATAATAGCTGAGTTTAAGGACCAATTTTAAACTATACAAACTACGAAAAAGCTCTTTTGACTTATTTTATGCCAAAAAAGATGAGAGCTCTGAAAATCGCCTCGGCTTCTGCTAAGGATATTAAATCAATATAAGGCATAATGGCCTCATATATAAAATTTCTTTCATAAAACGCTTTTCTATAACACGTTGTAATATTAAGTTCGTTTCATAATTTTAATTTTAACAGTTAGTATGTGTTATAAAAACTACTTTATAATATTTGAATATTTAGTTCATAATATAATTTAAAAATTAATTCATAGCAGCTGAGTTTATAGACTGATTTTAAACTTTAGAAACAGCGAAAGAGATATTTATGCAAAAATTGCTGATAAACCTGAACATCGCACAAGCTTTAGTAAGGGTTATTCTGTATAAATTGGAAAATAAAGCATTATAATTTGGGGCCTTGAAAATATATAATAAAGTTCATTTTATGCTATTCAACTTTAATATTTATTTTATGTTGTAGAGTCCATTTTATAGTATTTGAATATTTATCTGATAATATAAATTTAAAAATAATTTCATAGTATATGACTTTTAGCACTGATTCTAAATACTAGAAAAATCGAAATATCATTTTGCCCTACTCTATGCAAAAATTGTTCATAACTGAGAACATCACACTAGCTTCGATTACGGTTATACGAATCGTGAGATAAGGCATAATAATTTTGAATTTAAAATTATTTCCATAACATAATTTTTTCATAATACTTGGAAATTCTTTATACTAGAAAGTTTATTTTGTAAGATTGAATATTAATATTTATTTTAGATAATATATTCGACTTTATAATATTTGAATATCTATCTCATAATATAAATTTACATATAAATTTATAATAAATGAGCTTTAATGCTCATTTTAAAGTCTAGAAATAGTGAAAAAACATTTTGCCCTATTTTATGCCAAAAGTCGAGAGCGCTAGACATTGTATCGGTTTTTGCAAAGGATATATATAATATATATATATATATATATATATATATATATATATATATATATATATATATATATATATATATATGAAGGCCTTTACAAAATGGAGTTAGCCTCACTTTCATGTTTATACAAGTCATTTCTATCTTATTTTTAAACTGGTACATCTCCAGCTTATTTCTACTGCCAACAGAGGGCATTACAAATCAGACTTCAGCAGTCATTTCTCAGCACTCATTAGACTTTAAGGCTCTATGTCTCAAAATTATCAAGAATGGAGGTTGACCACTATTCAAATAAGGCCTTCATATATATATATATATATATATATATATATATATATATATATATTTCATCATAATACGCGTAATATTCAGTTAGAGTAATATTTTGTTATTTCGAGGTCTTTTTGTGAAATCGCTTTCTCCATCTGAAACTATTCTAACGGAAGTATACCTAATTTTTATAATATATAAGCGTAAATTTTATTTTAACGCGTTGGTATTGTATTTATGAATATATCTTGTATTATCGTATCTACAAATAAAAGAGTTTTTAGTACTGACTTTGTATATTTCACTATTTTAATGAGCGGTAAATATTGCACCTATAAAGTTCTAAAATTCCGTTGTTTTCAAACACAGAAACATCTGTTTATGCGATGAATAAAATAGTTAATAAACGAACGTCAACATTTGCCGTAAACGCAAACTTTTCCGCGCTGTCCACGTCTTGTTCACAGAATATCCACGTCCATTTTTCTTATGGCGACTTGAAAAGTCCACTCAGCTTTATGAGCTCTTGCATATCATAATCTATCGGCGCATAAAAGTAAACTTCGCAGAGATGCACGTATTATGATGATTACGTCGTTATTTTTCTTCGTGAAAGAAATGTATCGATCAGCGTCCCTAACCTAAGGCATTTGCTGAATTCTCTGGCAAAACGCTTTTCACTTTGCTAGATTTTTAGCAAACGAATAAAAACATCGCAATTCCAATACTTGGATATCTTGTTGTTTTATTTATGAAGGAATAGAGCGCGCTTAATGAAGTTTTAAAATTCCAGCATTCGCAGTTGAGATTACAGGGTTACTACAAAAGAATCATTTTCAAATCCCGATTTATTCAAAAGTATTAGGGCCTGTTCACATAGGAGTCCGTTGCGTTGCGTTAAGGAAAAGAGATTAAACGTTGAGACGAAAATAAACCAATCATATGCCTCCAAACGATTAGCAATGAAATTTTTAACGCCTATGATTGGTTTATTTTCGTATTAACGCCATCTTTTCCTTAAGGGGGTCCAGGACACATTTTGAAATTTTTTTTATTTATTGAGTTAAAATTTTGAATTTTTTTGTGATGCTTAACCATATAATTTGTAAGCAAAATCACATCATAAAACTTCTCAAAATGTTTTTAAAAAATTTTTAAATTTAAAATTTTTAATAAAAGTGGGGTAATTTAAAATCGTTATAACTCAAAATATTATTGGTCGAATTTCAATTTTTTTTCATTTAATTAAACAAAAATATTTAAGTTTTAATTATGATTCACCATTTTTTAAAATATTAATTTTTAAAAAAATTAAAAATATTTAGATTAAAAATTACGAAAAAAATGATGTAACTTATTTTTAAAAAATCATATTTTCAAAAGTAAATATTTTTTTCAAATTTGCTGAATCAAAACTAAAGTAAAATAGTTGAAAAAGACATGTTACAAGTTTCAATCATTTATTTTTAACAGTTCTTGACTTATAACAATTTAAAAACGAGAAATGGGGAAAAAACCCATCATGAAGAAAAACGTACTTACAGGTTTAAACAACGATTGGCAACTATTAGAATGTTGCAAAAAAAATAAAAATTTCTCCCGTTCTAATTACGATAGAAACGTGGTTTAAACGTCATTTTAAGCGCAAACGAACACACAAATTTTTAATGCAATAAAACTTTTTTTGAAAATTCGAACAATTTTGTGCCCTGGACCCCCTTAACGCAACGCAATGGACTCCTATTTGAACAGGCCCTAATACTTACAAATATGATTGATATATGAAAATATCCGCAAAATATTCAAGTTTTATGCTTACTCTACAAATGTTCTATGTGTGCCCCCTTGGTCACACGACACACGTCCAGGCGGTAGTTCAATTCATTCCACACATTTTGTAGCGTGATCGCGTCAATGTTCATAAATGCATGACTGATCCGTTCCTTCAGCTTTTCTAACGTATTTGGTAGTGGGGGTACATAAAAAATGTCCTTAATGTGTCCCCAAAGGAAGAAGTCACACGCCGTTAAATCCGGCGACCTGTACACCAGTTGGTGTGGCAGCACTAGTGACCAAGGAAGCACACACAGTACATTTGTAGAGTGAGCTTTAAACTTGAATATTTTGTGGTTATTTTCATATATCAATCATATTTGTAAGTATAATACTTTTGAATAAATCGGGATTTGAAAATGAATGATTCTTTTGTAGTAACCCTGTATAACACTGTACTATGCCTATATACAGTGGTGGGACTCAAATAAATGAACAATAGGGTCTATGTCCTAATGACCATTTTAAACATACCAAAAGATATTCCGAAAGGTAGTAAATAATTCCTGCATTAATCGCACAAATAAAAGCAATAAATTAAGTACACGAAACTAGATTATGTTTTAAGAAAGAGTTTTAAAATATTAAATGCCTGACAAACTATCATTGAAGATACTTCCATATTGCTGTTTGATTGACGTCCTCACTTGCAATTTTCTTTGCTTTTATCATAGCCTATGTGATTTATTCTTAACAATCTTTGCTCTGTAAGAATAGGATTCTATTTATTTCCGATTAGACTGTACTGGCCGCCTGGTGTAGGATAGGTTTATTTTTTAAAAAAAATGTTTGTCATGTGAACGATGCTGCTGACGCTCATTAGCAAGCGGTTCGCAAAACCGATACCTACATTATGTATCGGTTCTACAGAACCGGTGTGAACTGGCTGAATCCCACCACTGCCTATATATATATATATATATATATATATATATATATATATATATATATATATATATATACAGGTGGTTATCAAAATAATGGAAACACCAAGGAATAACATGAAATACTTTATTAGTATTCGGTGGAACGTTTTTGGCCTGTAATACAGCCTGAATTCGCTTAGGAACAGACTTGTACATGACATGAATAGTTGTTAAGGGAGTATTATACCACCCGTCATGGAGAAACGTGAAAGTTAATGAAGAGTTGGTGTTGATGGATATCGATACTTCGATTTATTCTCTAAAACAAATTACAGTGTTTCGATGATATTGAAGTTGGGGGACTGTGGGGGTTAGGTAACATGTTTGCCTCTGTTTTCATGTTCCTCAAGCCACAATATGACAGGTCTGGTTGTATGGACAGGAGCTTTATCATCGTGAGAAACACCCTCTGCAACGGGAAACAATGTTTGCATCATAGGATGAACCTGGTTGGCAAACAGTTCGACATAGTCCTTTCCAGTGTGTATCTCCCTTTTAGGGTTACAATGCGACTTGCTGAAAACCACGAGATAGCAGCCCAAACCATGTCGGATCCGACTCCATGATTGATAGTTTACACGAGACAATCAGGATTAAATGTTTGTTTTGGTTGTTTTCCAGTGGTGCGCACGTCCTTTTGTGGGGAACAATGGGACCGATGATTATTCTGACCACACGATATTCTTTCGCATATCACTTGACCAGGATTTGTTCTCGTTGCACTTTCGTGGACGGCATTTTGCATTCACATCTGTTACAAGTGGCTTGGTAATTGTTACTCATCTGTAAAGGTTTTTTTTGTGAAGTTCCATCCTACTTATAAGGGCTGATACGGGAACCTGTAGATGCAGATCAAGCTCTATGGTCAATTTGGTTACAGTTGTCTTACAAGTCGCAATCCGCTTCAATACTCGTTTTGAATACTCGCTCTAAATTTCATTCAGCTCTCCCTTTTTTTGTACTATTCTGTTTCTCAGACGACGTTTAACCGTGCATTCTGTATACTTTCATGGCATTCGATGCCATAGCTTTATAAACACCCCAAACCCAGGTGGTTGCCGCAAGACATATTCCCATTTGACGCGCTCCAACAATTTTCCCTCTTTGCAAGGTCTGCAAGGTTTAACAACTTACGTTATCCCCCCAAAACCACGATGCCCATAGCTTCATTACTGCTACCTGGCGGTAGAATAATATATATACTATATTCTATAGAAAATATCGGGAGCCATACTTGTATTTTAATGAATACGAAGCGCTTTCTTTAACACCACTTATATTTATAGGTGTTTCCCTTATTTTGATAACCTCCTGTATATATATATATATATATATATATATATATATATATATATATATATATATATATATATATACATACTATATATGTATATATATATACATACTATATATGTATATATATATATATATATATACTATCTATGTATATATATATATATATATATATACTATCTATCTATCTATCTATCTATCTATCTATATATATATATATATTATATATTATATATAGTAATTTACATATATAAAAGTCAAATACCACTTACTGACAGACTGATTACTGTATCTCCTGAACCGTAAGTCCTTGGAAGCTGAAATTTTGTACAGTTGTACTCAGTAAATACCTATACTGACTGCGCTGATTTTGCAATACACACACTCACATATATATAAGTACTTAGTGATTACTTATATATATATATATATATATATATATATATATATATATATATATAACATTAAAAACTATTAATTTTTCAATTTAATATTCTATAACATTCAAAACTACATACCCCTTTTTAAACTCTTAAACTATCTATTTCCCTGGAGCATCCGAATTAAATTCCAAACTATATTTCCAAATTTTAGTAAATCCTTCCCATTGAAGTCTATTAAAATACCTTAATAAAGTCTAATTCAGCCTTAGGCATTTTTGTGCAAGATGGCTGCCAGTTTAACGAAATCTTAAGTAACGTAGCGTCACTACCATTTTAATCCTAATCCGCGCAAAAACACTAAACTTCTAACCAATCAACTGTTAATCAACACCCTACTGTCACGTGATGAGATGAAGTTGTTTAAGTTCTGCCTTCCCAAATATAGAGGAACTGCTGTACTTTTTCCCTTGCTGCAATCACCCCGTTAACTTGTCTTTCCATGAATCTGAGTAAATAAAAATGCAAGTTTGAGATTTTGTTGTGTTTTGAGTGTCCGAGGTGGAAGAGGTTGCGGGAATGGATTTAAACGTTTGTGACGCACGGCCGGGCGACAAGTCATCCATTTACCCTCATTAGATGAAGCCAGTACAAAAAAATAATCAGATAGGTACCACCCAGCCTTCATTCTTCGGCCCGCGTCCGTGTTATTATATATATATATATATATATATATATATATATATATATATATATATATATATATATACAGTGATTTCCGCTTATAACAATCACGTTTGTTATTACTGTTTTTGATTCTTATAAGCAGTTGATTCTTATAGCCGAAATTTAGGTTTTTGGACAGGCACACACACAGCTATATATACATATATTAGATAATTTACCATAAAATACTCTTTAATTTACTTTAATTGTATTTTATTTAAATTATTTTTTATAATTTTAAAAATACAACTTAATTTTTAGACCTATAAGTAGATACACATGATTATAGTAAGAGAAGAAAAAATCCAATATTTGTTACAACATACCTGCTTAACAGTTTTAACATTTCAACTACAGGAAGGTTGCAAGAAAAAGTTTTCTGTGGTAGTTTGACGTAATGAAGTTTTCGGGAGGCTGTTTATACCTCTTTCAATACCAATAGTCTCAAACGAAGATTCACCTTCTAGCTTACGTTTCAAGGTTTGATAACGTGCTGAATCTATTAATGTCACGTTTGCCTAATTGATAGTGGACACTTCGCCGAAGATTTATGTGTTTCAGGATCCAGAAAGCCGCAACCAGGATGTGGGAGGAGGGAAAAAAGTGTCCCTATTTTTGATTGTCAGTGGAGAAAAGTGGAATTGGACCCGGACGAGTAAAGATGCCCCCGGGTCAAGTTAATAGGATAGTGTTGTGATAAAGAGTTTAAGGGGAAACTATTATATCTGTCTAACAAAGAAAGGGATGAATCTGTCTAACAAAGAAAGGGATGAAGTACTTACTAAGAAAGAAAAATATTTCAGGTAGTCTCCTCTAAAGAAACTACCTCGGGTTATTAACGTACGATTACTTATCGTTTGCTTACGTATTTTTTTTACGCATTTTGGTTCTTTCCTGTTTAACTGTTTACTGCTATTGGTTTTAGTGTCCTGACAAAATTATAACTCGGGACGCAGGACAATTTTTTTTCTGTCTCACAAACCGTTATTGAGGAACGTAATCCTACGTTAAAAAGGCTAAAAAATCTAAACTTTAATGGGGTTAAAACCCTCAAAATTATTTAAAAAAACAACCAATACCAGTATTTTATGTAGTAATAAAATGTTCCTTGCAGGGTGAACTCCTCTGAGGAATGACTGCGAAAATTAGTTTAAATTAAAATAATCGAATTGCATAATTGGTGGCAGTAATGTATTCCGTCGTGAAGCACGGGTATTTAGCTAGTCAGTGTATAAATAAGTGTATAAAAATGAATTAAGAAAAAGTAATATACATTTCAGAAAATTTTTACATTAATTTTTTGTTCATTACGATAAATATATCAAATAATGATATATAAAGAAGAAAGTTTGTTTTGTTTGTTTTGGGGATTAATTAATAATAACTGTGAAATTTTTCTGTATATAGGTTAAGAACAACGTTAATTATATGGCCAGATAACTCTCACTTTAACTGTTAATATTTGCAGTAAAGTAAAAGGCAATAAATGGCATGAATTATTTTTTCTTTGTTAGTTCTATTTATGTTCTTACTTGCTGAATACCCGTACTTTTAAAGATTAATTTTTAGAATTTAATTTATTAAATGCTGATCACGTGATTTCTTCTCCTGGTACTTAAAATAAATTTATCGTCACGTGCATAACAACTAAATAAAGAAAAAATATTTTTTTTCCTTGCTGATACGGCAGACGATTGGACATTATCGAAAAAAAATATTAAAATACAGTAAATGAAATGTTCTACAAACTGTACTATATTAACTGTACTATATTCTTTAGAATTCTTTATATTAGATTTAATTTGAATATTTTCTTCTACATTATTTTGTCTATAAAATTATCCTTTACGATTTTCTTATAAATATATATATATACTAGCTGAAGACCCGTACGTCGCTACGGAGTACATTCAAATTAAATACAACGGTCAATGTATGCAATTAATGGCAAAAAAAATATATTTATGCAGAAATCAAATCATAACGGATATTTTCATAGACAAAATAATGTAGAAGAAAATATTCAAATTAAATCTAATAGAACATACTAAAGAATATAGTACAGTTAATATAGTGCAGTTTGAGGAAAATTTCTTTTATTGTATGTTAATATTTTTTGGATATTGTCCTATCGTCTGCCGCATTAGGAAGAAAATTTTTTTTGTCAATTTCGTTGTTATGCACGTGATGCAAAATTAAAAGAAACGAAACCACGTGATCAACATTTAATAAATTAAATTCTAAAAATTTATCTTTAAAAATTCACCAAAAATCAGAAAATGGAGGTAAAGATTCGAGAAAGATTTCCTTTTGAAGGAACTTTTATGATCTTTCTCGTGATATAAATACTATAACCCTCGGATTATTATTTTAAATGCAAACTTAAAAAATGTTACGATAACATCTTAAAAATTTAATTTCAAAAAATCTAAGAAGAATTTTTCAAAAATCTCTCTTAGTGCACCCCTACATTATAAAAAGAATCATCATGAAAAATTTCAGCCCTTTAGGTCCAGCGGTTTGGTCTGTGCGTTGTATGTCAATCAGTGAGTCAGTCAGTTACGGAACTGTTTTATATATAGACTAGCTGAAAACCCACGCTTCGCTACGGAGTACATTCAAATTAAATACAACGGTAAATGTATGCAATTTATGCCAAAAAATAAATATATATATATATTTATAATAAATGCGACGATCAATGTATACAATTGATGTATATATATATATATATATATATATATATATATATATATATATAAAATCGTAAGGGATATTTATTTTTTTTTGGATAATATCCAATCGTCTGCTCCATTAGAAAGAAAGAAATATCTTTTTTGTCTATTTAGTTGTTATGCACGTGACGATAAATTTATTAAAAGTACCAGAAAAAGAAATCACGTGATCAGCATTTAATAAATGAAATTCTAAAAATGAATCTTTAAAAATTCACCAAAAATCAGAAAATGGAGGTAAAATTTCGAAAAAAATTTCATTTTGAAGGAATTTTTTGGATCTTTCTCGTGATATAAATTTTATAACCCTCAATGTATTATTTTAAATGCAAACGTAAAAAAAGTTTAAAAAACAGCTTAAAAATTTAATTTTAAAAAATATAAGAAGAATTTTTTTTAAATCTTTCTTAGTGCACCCCTACACTATTAGAAGAATCGCCATGCAAAATTTCAGCCCTTTAGGTCCAGCGGTTTGGTCTGTGCGTTGTATGTCAGTCAATCAGTGAATGAATGAATGAGTCAGTTACGGAACTGTTTTGTATATATAGATAGATTAGTCCCTAAAAATTCAAAGGAAAATTAAAATAGAAATATTTTTGAATTTTAATACTTTGACATAAAATTTTTTCTTTAGTTGTAATTTCAACATTCATTTTTCTCGTTTATTACGATAAATATATGAAATAACGATATATTAATAAATTTTGTTTTGTTTGTTGTAAATTGATTGTTTATTAAAGCGAAATTTTTGCGTACATAGGTTAAGATCAAAGTTAAATATACGGCCAGAAAACGCCCACATTAACTCTTAATATCTGTAAGAAAGTAAAAGGCATTAAATGACATCATTTATTTTTTCACTTCAGTTCTATTTACGTTCTTATTAGTCCCTAAAAATTCCAAACAAACAAAAAAATGAAGTCATTAAGAAAAAAAAGTCTTTAAAGATATTGTGAGATCCGAAGGAAAAAAAAAAAGTGGAAAAAAACTTGAAACCAGTGTTTCGTCCATTTACTTTTATCCCTTCTAAAATTCTTCAAATGGTTTCACCTGGCGTTGCCTGGCAACGGTTAATAGAGGAAAACGAGCCGTTGCCAAGACGACGGCAGAACTCCGCAATATATCAAGAGTCAGGTGACATCACGTTATCAATGTATGATTCCGTGGGCATAAAATGAATTGCACAAAATTGAATAATTTGTAAGACATTAAAGAAGTGTTTTTCGGGGCAGACATTTTTTCGCTTTGTGTAATATCGATTTTGCATTTCGGTTTGGGCCATTCATTTGAGCTTTATCGGTGGCTTGTCAAGTATTGCAAATATTAATTAGATTCGATGATTTATTTTAGTTGGGGAATGAATTAGGATATCGTTTCCTACTCGCCGTTCTTTGATTCGAGTGCATTTTATTCGATTAAATAATCTAATCGATTTATCCGATATTTTGCTGGGAGTTATTTAACAATTTCCATTAATTAATGCTCCGCGCCGGTGCTATTTTTGTCGATCGTATTTCAACAATTGCTTTTCAAAGAAGTTTGGATTTTTCCTCTGTCGAAATGTTTCTAATTTGGATCCTTGTAGATAATTATTATTTTAATGTTCTATTAATTTAATTTAGAGATATTCCTTTATATTTTACTTTCTAAATATTCATTGCATTAATAAACATTATTTGATGACTTTTATGTCCTCACTAGTTCATTTATTCATGTTAATTACATTGAATTGGATACACAAAAACTCTACAAGTATGTTGTTATAATGAATGTATTGAAAATTGGCATTAATCAGAAGATAATTTTTTTGGATAGTTGTATCTTTGATTATTTATCGAAGAGCCTCTTAATACAGTTTTGATAACATTTGTAAGCAATAATTTTACAAACATTTAAGTATCTTTTCTCATTTGTGTTATATAAATTACATTAAAAATTGCTGAGAATATTTGGGCATAATATATATATACACACACGCACACACACACACACACACACACACATATACATATATATATATATATATATATATATATATATACAGTGGAATCTCGATCTATCGTTTTACAAGGGACTGATTGAAATGAACGATAAATGCGGGAAAACGATAGATGCGGAAACATAACAAAGCAATATGATCGTTGGGATTGGATAAAATTAATGACACATACGGAAAAACGATGGATCCGAAAACGATCGATCGAGATTCCACTGTATATATATATATATATATATATATATATATATATATATATATATATATATTATATATATATATATATATATATATATATATATATATATATATACATATATATATATATATATATATACATATATATATATATACATATATACATATATATATATATACATATATATATATATATATATATATACATATATATATATATATATATATATATATATATATATATATATATATATATATATATATATATACACACACACACATGAGGGCGCGGTTGTCCGGTTGACAAAGGTGCCGAGCTATTGATCTGAGGGTTGCGGTTCGATGTCGGTCGTTGACGCATCCACCGACGTGTACGCTAATGCCGGCTGGTTCAATTAAAATCTGTCGTGGCTGCAATGTCCTCCAAGTTCTCAAATTTACCTCTGGAGGTGCGGGATCAAGTGATTCGGTCTTGTCAATTGACTCGGTTCAAATTTACGGTACCAGCTGACAGGGAGTAATTCTGTTCCACCTATACGGTGCTCCTTGAAAAGTGGCCAGCTAAACCTCGTTGTCATATGACGGTAATGTTAATGTCCAAGAATATCGTCTTCCGCATTGGAGAAATGTATATATATATATACTTATTTATTTATATTTTATTTACTTGTATCAATTTTTAGATATTTGATTCATAAACCAGCCGATTAATTCAGGAATGCCTCGTGATGGATTTATGATTTGTACCATAATCTTATGTAAGGATTTATTTGGAACTACTGTACATCCAGTAAAATAACATGCAGTACTGTACATCCAGTTAAGAAGCTTTTATAATAAGGTGATTGGTTTTTAAATATTGTATGTCTATATGTTATTAATTTTATATCGTACTCAAATTTTGAATTTTACATTGCGGGAAATTTTTAGAAAGTAATTTCTTTCAAAAATATTAGGCTATATTTTTTTTAACACGGGACATCAAACTTCTTTAAAACTTACTTTAGTTATGATCGTTACTCTGTAAAGAAATCCAGATTTTGACACAAAACAGAAAAAAAATGCTGTCAGTGATCTAGAACTATTTGATTAGCAAGCATAATTTTAAAATATAGAAATTTTAGCTTGTGATATATCAAACCAATAATTTAGCATATAGAATATTCAAATTAAAAATTTTTGCAAGACAACACTTTACTGGAAAAGTTAATTTAGATTAAACTAATCAATTTCTATAATTGATAGCAGTAATGTATTCCGTAGTGAAGCACGGGTAATTAGATAGCATGTCTATAAATATGTCTATAAAAAGATATTATAAAATCAATACAAATTTTAATTCTTAGAAAATATTTTCTTGTAATCTTTGTTTTCCTTTTTTATTGTTTTTACAGCCAGTCGCTTAATTCTTTACACAATTTTCTCTTACGGAAGCAGTCTCTAATGTAACGTAATGTCTATCGAAAAATATTTATTTGTCTAGCTTAAGGCATATATGAAGAAACTTTAGTTTTATTAAACTTCTACAATTTCGAATATTTTGAATAGTCCCTAGTCATTTCTTAAATTAAATTTCCTCTTAACTTTTTACAACCTCTAAACTAAAATTTTTTGGGAAATTTTTAATTTTGTAAACTTTTTAAGACCAGCTATTACAACTTTCGAATTCCATTAATCAGAAGATATATTTTTTGGATAGTTGTATCTTTGATTATTTATCTAAGAGCCTCTTAATACAGTTTTGATAACATTAGTAAGCAATAATTTAGAAACATTTAAGTATCTTTTCTCATTTGTGTTATATATTTTACATTAAAAATTGCTAAGAATATTTGGGCATAATATATATATACACACACGCACACACACACACACACAGACATACATATATATATATATATATATATATATATATATATATATATAAATATATTTAAAATTAAGATGACTAAAAGGGCATATGCGACCATTTAATACTCCTATAACCTGAAATAAGATAGACATATATAAATAAGCAAAAAACGGAATTGGAGGTGGTGTAGTTGATGACTGGGGGGGGGGTTATGACCCCCCAACCCCTGTTAAACATGTTTTAAGCCTGGTTTTTTGCTTATTTATATATGTATATCTTATTTCAAGTTATAGGAGTATTAAGTGGTCGCATCTGCCCTTTTAGTCATCTTAATTTTAAATATCTATATATCGTAAATATTTTTGCGAGCAGCTTAGCGCCTAAAATTTATTCACTCATTTTTATTTCATATTAAGTAATTTACATTTGTAAACTATATATATATATATATAAATACATATACACACATGAGGGCGTGTGTGTGTGTATGTATTTTGATTTAGAAATCTGACTTTTGATTTAGAAATCTGAAAAAATGATAGATGAAAAACATAAAACTGTATAAATAGTTTACGAAAGAGAAATTCTTCTACAGTAATAGAAAAATATTATTACAAAAAAATAATCTAAATTAAACGGCTACATTTCAATTCAGTGATCGCTCTTTCTCATTGAAATTGTAATAAAACTACTTTTTAGTAGTTTGTTTATCCCATTTTCCCTCTAAAGCAGCAAAATTATCTTCCCCTGGCAGATAATTGCTCTGTCCAAAAGAAAACGTTAAAAAAAAAATTGCGAAACGGAAATTGTTTAGTGTTCCCAGACGAAAATACTTTAGTTTTATTGCAAAATATATCCGCTCACTTGCGAAATGCTCCAAGAAATAAGGGCGAGGGATGGAAAATTGCGTATTATATGATCGCCACTAAATAATAAAACACTCAGATGGACACACAAAGCGTCGCGTGCCTGCATGCAATAATTCCGGGCCGTCGCTCGGACGCCCCCTGCCTCGGAAAAATAATATAGCGGGCTCAATTTTGAACTACAATTTCGTTTAGTGTTTTCCTTTTTTTTTTTTTATCATAGGCACACTATCTGGATAAGAGCAGCGATCAAATAATAAACATTGACTTATTTTATATTAAAAGTTTTATGTGTTTACTGCAAAGAAAAAAGTCCTTGAAATGTTGGTATTATTTTAACTGCAGTTGTTTGTTAAATGTGTTTTTTCCGTAGTAAAAAAATATATAACACTTGCAGTATGTGGATGATCTAACGAATACTGCCAAAAGTCATGTACATCTTTTAGAATGAATATATATATATATATATATATATATATATATATATATATAGTTAGTTAGTATATATATACTAGCATTATTGCCCGGCGTTACCCGGGTAGATATATAGATATAAAATTTTTCATGCATTCCATCAAAAAAATACTGGGCTGCACCCCCGCTCTTCATGTTCATCTGGCCAGTTGTGTTTATCTGGGGAGCCGGGGTCAAAGGTCATTCCCAACCCTCTTCCTCCCGCGCATTGGAATTTGACCCCCCCGTCACCCCCCAAACCTTCTTTCTTAACAAAGGTGGTTGTGGTGAAGGGGCTCCACAGGTGGTCGCGCACTTCTTAGAGGCACAAAAATCATTAAAAAATTAATTTAAAAAAACTAATTGAGCCCCAAATTTCGTTTTTCCTGATTTAAGTTTCTCGGGTACTAAACATTAGCTGTGCCGAATTTGGTCCAGGTGGGTGAAACAGTCTATGATTCTATAGCGGACAAACAAACAGACGAGCTCTTTTATATATATAGATATATATACACCGGGGATGCGTTATAAATTCGTGCAAAGTTCAAAAATTAGTAATAAAAGAAGTAATGTTCGGAAAAACTTTCTGTTTGCACCAACAGCATCAGAGGGACATTGGATTTTTTCTATGTAAAAGAATAAAATTCCAAAAGTAACCAAAAGAGGGTGTTCCCCCGTCCTACTGAGACTTTTTATGCAATTCAGGTATATCAAAAAAACACCTGGCTGGAAATGGATCCGTCATTCGAAGCCGGCAGCATGCTTTCTTTACCAGATCGAGCATTGGTGTTAAACTTTTCTACAAGAATGGTGAATCCACAATTGTTGCAATGAGAACGTTTCGTACGGATAAAAGACTGAAGGCGCAAAAAAGCCCTATTTTATTGAATGGGATACTGAATTTTGTACGACATTTTGAGGAAACGGGGAGTTTGGGAGATCGTCCACGAAGTGGCGGACCATCCTTGAGCATGGACCTCGTCCATGTTGTGCAAATTGTCATGGAAGATTTGGCAGCCGAGACATCAACAGGGAGTAGCGGTGCTCGTGAAGCTGAGAAGAATGGGGGTTCCGGAACCAGTGATTCGACGTATTCTACACGAATCTGTATTCATACAAAATCTAGGCACTTCACCAGCAATTCCCGTCAGATACAGATGCAAGACAAAACTTTTCTACATGGGCTCTGGCACAAATGGAACGTAACCCACAATGGATGCTGAACGTCATGTGGACAGATGAAGCCCATTTTTCACTGCATGGTGACGTTAATACCCACAACAGTTTTATCTGGGCGACGTCAAACCCTTGTGAGTACCTGAGCCAGCCACTGTATTCTCCTCATGTGACTGTTTAGTGTGGTTTCACCGCGTCTATTATTCTGGGCCTTTTCTTTTTTGAAGAGCCTTGTCCTGTATCCGGCAGGAAAACCTGTACAGTCACTGTAGCATGGTATCTTACACTTTTGCATGACCACGTTAATCCTGAATTGCAGGAAAGACATGCGTCACCTGTTGTCACCTTCATGCAGGATGGTGCCCCGTCCCACATTTCACGTGATGGCAAGACGTTCCTGTTGGAATCTTTCACTGAAGACCGAGTGATAAACTGAAGACCGGTTGTAAGGTTCAGTGGCCCTCACGGTCATTAGACTTGACCCCGGCAGATTTTTCGTTGTGGGGATACTTAAAGTCTCGTGTGTACCGGGTCTCCCCAACCACTTTGGGGAAACTGAAAAATGCCCTTCGATAGACAGTCACTGCCATCGATGGCAACTCCGCTGTAATGTGCGTAGTGACGCGCCTCACTTGCCTATTACCTTGTGCTGGTGGTAATGTTGAACATCTGTTACTTTAAAATAAATGCACAGTCTTATGTTATTGTGATCTGTTTGAATTTCTGCCTCTGTTTCTCTGATTTGCATAAAATGTCTCCGTATGACGTGTGAGCGCCCTCTTTCGGTTACTTTAGGAAATGTTTTTCTTTCTTTTTACATGGAAAAAAAATCCAATGTCTCCTCTGATCCTATTGGCACAAACAGAAAAAAATTCCGGGAATTACTTCTTTTATTACGAATTTTTGAACTTTGCACGAATTTATGACGCATCCGGTATATGTATACATACATACATACATTATATATATATATATATATATATATATATATATAGTTTGATTTCGTGTTATACTTTTGTAAACACACACACACACACACACATATATATATATATATATATATATATATATATATATATATATATATATATATATATATATATATATATATATATATACAGTGGGGGATCGGTTTACGAACATAATCCGTTCCATGACTATGTTCGTAAACCGAAATGTTCGTTAACCGATCATCGATTTACCATAGATTTTTATGGGACTTCGATTAATTCGTCCTGGAGGCCCTAAAAATTAAATTAAAAGATATATATATATATATATATATATATATATATATATATATATATATATATATATAATTTCTTAGTAAGTTTATTTTTCACCAAAATAATACAGTCTTGCAATCAATCATTTTTTTGGGTTAAGGAGTCGTTAAAGAACATGTCGACTGTCGATTGCTTTTCTCTCTTCTTCAGAATTTTCTGGAAATGATTAAAAGCATTGTCGTTGTAGAGATCCCCAACCGTATTGAAATCGGCTTGGTTTGGGTGCTATTCTAAGACCGTTGCTCTGACATCCTCCCACTTCTATAAAAGATCTTTAATAGCAGATGTCGCCATTGGTCCTCTTTTGTCTTCTTCTTTTTCAGAAGGAGATAAATTTCGCTGGTGTTCTTCATTCAAGATTTCTTGGAGTTCTTCTGTTGTTAGCTCATCTTCGTGTTCCATTATGAGCTTTTAATGTCATCCTCGTTCACCTCCAATTCCAGATCTTAAGCAATTGTCCAAATTTCATTCATAATTTCAGGGGCCTCCCTGAACCCCAGGAAACACCCTCCCCCATGGGGGGAGGGTGTTCTTCCGCCCTTGCGGATCTGTATCTCCATCATTATGAAACAGGAACATTGTTACTCCATCAAATGTTATATTTTAGATATGTTGATGACGTAGCGATATTTTTTAAACAGGATTCACACTGTGTAACATTTAGCTTTTTTCCAGAGAGTCTCAATCTTATAGAAACAGATCAAAATATGGATAAAAGTATAAATTATTTGGACTTATGTTTGAGATGTAAAGATGGAAATGTAAAATATATTATATACGATAAGCGTGATAGCTATACATTTCCAATTAACAAAATGCTATCATGGCACACATGCCTCCATAAAAATGTTAAAAGAAATGTAATCGTCAATCAATTCCTACGTAACTATAAATTGAACAGCGATAAAGATGAATTAGTGTATGGTATACGGGCAATTATAAAATTAGCTAAGCTAAAAGAATTCCCAAGAAATTTTCTTATCAATATCACAAGCAATTTTTTGAAAATACCCAGGAAAGATTGCATTAATCGATTCTTTTAACAAAATTGAATCATTATTGAAATAAAATCTTAAGACGTGTAAAAAGATCTTCAGGTGTTGGAGGGAGGTATTTGCGAATACAGGTGAGTGCATTTTCATCTAAATACCTATTTTTGTATATTGTTACTTGGATTTATCCTGAGCTATTTAGTTATGTATTTTGTATTGATCTAGTGTATAAATATTGATTCTGACTTGGTGTAATCATTTTCTTTTTGTTATCACAATAATATTTGTTGGTTATAAGGCTTAAATGTTTAAATTTACATAGTGATAAATTGAGCTGCTTTATATTTCATTCCTTTTGTCTATTTTATTTGTTGTAGTTTTTAAGTAAACGTATGGTTTTAACGTATGGGTAATCATGTTGTGATTATTCTGGTTAATGGGTTGTAGTTGGTGCATTTGCATATTGATACGTTTTTGGTTATCATCTCCATAGTTAATTCTGGGCTATATTCTTTTTAAGTAATCTTTTTCATTTATAGTCTTTTTTGATGTCATTATTGTGTTGTACTTTTTAGTTAGATTGTTCAACTTCTTATTTTAATGCTGTTAGTTTGTCTAAAGGCACTGCTTTATAATTATAGGATGTACCAGACCACCGAGAGTGTTGCCATGGCACATAAACATGTTTAATCGGAGAGGGGTGGTTACAACCAGAGCCCGACTTTGACCCAATGGGGCCCTGGGCAAAGCAGACTTTGGGGGCCCCCTCCAAGGACAAAGGGGGGGCACGTCCTCCCCCGAGGACCAGATTTCCACATGGTTACAACTCCACCCGGTCACTTAGGTACATCTCCATATAAGTATTCTTTCCGTGGGATTTTTCAATTGTTCATACTGCTTCTGTACGGTTTTTGACTTTTTCTCTTTATAGTTTTTAAATATCAATCTTTAATTAATAAATATATATATATATATATAAATATATATATACAAAGGGTGATTTTTTTTAACTGACACTGCTCAGAGCCACCTGCAGCACGATCTATCAGCCGGAATTCCACCAAAATTGATAGAGGGACTGAGGACGACATGGGAAAGAGTTTTCATGGGAAAAAAAGTTCCAAAAGTTGCCGATAAGGAAATATACGGCGGTGTTCCCGATAAGGAAATATATGACGGTGTATATCGGCGAACCCGAAAATTTGCAAAAAACGCAAGTAAAACATCAAACTGCAAATTCATGACTATGTAGTCGACAGTAGCTTCAGTATTTCAGGCTATAAAGATCGGTGCGGAATCTGTTGCACCATTGCTTTACGGAAGGATGGGTCATCAGTCGCTTCTTTCCACTTGCATGTCCACCTCGTTCGCCGGACGCGAATTTCAAATACGTACATGGATCGTGCAACCGAAGGCGGGGCTAACCGTAACAGCCAATGAGCACTTGTTCTTTACTACGAGTGCATTTAGACTTTGAAGCTTTTATGTTTGGACTTTTATGTTTGCTGATATTCTGTTTATCTAGTCACTCATCCTGTGTGTAGCATTTGATAAGTTTTCTCGCTCGCTTATAAATTGGAAAGAAAATCAAGTATTTTTTCTGTATTAAAAAAAATGAATAATAAATTAACACACCTTTTTTATATCTAATAAAGACTTCGAATTTATGTATTTTTTTAATAAAACGCTACTTTCTGTCAACATTATTCAATTTTAGGCTGCAGAAGAAAATTTTCAATGTAAAAATTTCTTGATTTTCTTTAAAATTAGACGTGGATGCAACATTTCAGCATGTAACAAGAAATTTGAAACACTAAGAACCATTCTAAAATCAATCAATCATAAATAGTAATCCCTACTAAAGAATTACTATCGAAAAAGTAGAATATGTTGGATATGTTTTGAAAAGGTTCAATTCAATTCTCACTATCTCCAAAAATGCCCGATTGAAATATAAACAATTGTCAGTTTAACAGTCCGAAAAATTTTTCCCCCAGGCAGAAAATGATTCTTCATCCTGCATATTCGGTCTTACTTCACAAAGTTATCTTCATTTAAAACAGTGGAGGACGCAGTTTTAACGACAATCGGTAAACTTTCATTTTCCGCCATTAAACCGTTGAGTGCTTTTGAAAACAGAAAGTATGCGCTCGCGATCATTGGACGTTAAGGTTAGCCCCGCCCTCGGTTGTAAGATCCATGTACGTATTTGAAATTCGCGTCCCCGGACCTAACGAATATGACTTCTTACTGTGGGGTTATTTAAAGTCCAAGGTATATCTTGGTAGAGTCTCCAACTCGGCGCCCTAAAGGAAAACGTATCCCAAACCGTGAGGAACATTCCTGGTGGCGGCCGTTGAGAGCGTAGTGTCAAGGATGCAATGTGTCGTCCACCAGGATGGTGGTCACATTGAAGGGGGGAGAAGTGAATTTGCTGCATAAAGTTGTGCTGCAGTGAATTTTTTTTTATTCATTGGCCTATTACAACTTTTTCGGTATTCACCCCTTATCTTTCTAGCCCGAAATACTGGCGCTTCTGTCGACTATGTAGTCGTGAATTTGCATTTAGATGTTTTACTTGCGTTTTGTGCAAATTCTCGGGTGCGCTGATGACAACAGTGCCATGTCTTCCTTTATTGGCGACTTTTAGAACTTTGTTTTTCACAGAAACTCTTTCCCGTGTCGTCATAAGCTCCTCTATCAATTTTGGTGGAATCCCAGTTGATAGATCGCACTACAGATAGCTCTGAGTAGTGTCACTTTAGTAAAATTCATCCTGTATACACACACACACACACACACACATATATATATACACTGAAGTGTCACTGAATTAGGGATAGCAAAGCCTATGCAAATTGTGTAGCGCTGCGCATCATGTATGCTCAAGTGAGGGCGCTGTGGTAACTGCATATATAGCGCGTACTGTGGTTGTTCTGAATTAGTTGTTGGAATTGCCAGTATGGGTAAACTGCCTGATTTAGACGCCTTCGATCGCGGACAAATCGTAGGTGCGCTACGCATGGGCCATTCAATCTCCGAAATCTTCAGACATCTAGGATTTTCAAGGTCGACAGTGTCAAGAGTATACCAAGAATACATGGATGGTGGAAAAAAAACGAGCGATCGGGCAAACTGCTAAGGACAATTAGCCTTGACAGTGCGTGGTGAGAGACGGATCAGGCGTATTGTATGTAGCCAGCGAAGCCAAACATTAGCTCAAATTACCACCCAGTTTAATGACGGTGCCAGTCGCACAGCCAGTAAACGGACTGTGCAACCCTCGCTTCACCGTATGGGTTTCGGGAGCCGTCGACCTACGAGAGTACCATTGCTCTATACTCGCCATCGGGCTGCACGTCTTTCTAGGGCAAGAGAGCACAGAGACTGGAGTGTAGAGGACTGGAAACGAGTAGCATGGAGTGATGAGTCTCGATTCCGACTAATTAACGCCGACGGGAGGTTGAGAATATGGAGTCAGGCTCATGAAGACATGGATCCTGCATGCCTGGCTGGAACTGTAAAAGGGCATGGTGGCTCAATCATGGTCTGGGGTGTTTTTTTCGTGGCACAGTTTGGGATCTTTCGTGCGTGTAACAACCTCCCTCAATGCAATTCGGTACGTAGAGTTGCTGGGTGCTCACCTCCATCCGTTTATGCTGTTCTGTTATCCGCACGGTAATGGAGTTTTCCAGCAAGACAACTG
Source organism: Dolomedes plantarius (assembly GCA_907164885.2). Lineage (NCBI taxonomy): Eukaryota > Metazoa > Arthropoda > Arachnida > Araneae > Dolomedidae > Dolomedes > Dolomedes plantarius. The sequence goes on from OU015502.1 coordinate 147,821,983, forward strand.
TACCTCTCACAAGTCCCGGTTGGCTACTGCCTGGTTGGATGAGCATTCCTCTGACGTCTCTGTCATGAATTGGCCACCTAGAAGCCCAGACTTAAATCCTATTGAGTATCTTTGGGATGTTTTGGAACAAGGCGTGAAAGGCCATCACACAGCACCAAAGAACCTTACTGAATTATGGACAGCTTTAGCCAATATTTGGCAAGCTATTCCCGTGGAACGTTTCCAGAAACTTGTTGAATCTATGCACTGTCGTGTGGCAGCCGTTATCAAGGCCAGAGGATGCCCAACTCGTTACTAGGTAGGTATCCATAATTCAGTGGCACTTCAGTGCATATATATATATATATATATATATATATATATATATATATATATATATATATATATATATATATAATTACATTTGCAGTATGGGGACGAAATAACAATCTCAGCATGTGTAAAAACTAACGAATATTGCTAAAAGTGATATGTATCATGAGGAATGTAACATTTGATGTTCTTATTAAATAAAGCGGGAGGGGGAAAGACTGTCCGGTATTTCCCAGAGTCAATAATGCTGTTACCAGTATGTGTTTATCAATATGGATGCAGGGACGGTTACAGTACATAAATGACGACCACAATGAATAGCAAAAATTGTGTTTACAGCAGAAAATCCTTAAGATTTTTCTAATTTTCTTAACTGCTATTTCTTGTTAAATTTCTTCTTGAATTATATCAAACAATAGGAGTACTGGTTATTTCTGGTTGTTTATCATTTAGAAATAATATTGTAATGTGATTTTTGGCTTTATTGAATATTGCATAAACACCATTGTAAAAATGCATTATATTTTGGTCAACAGACTTTACAAGTAATGAATCTTTTGCGGAAGAGTTATATAATGGCTTTAATTTGAAAAAAAAGCTAATAAAACGATATTTTTCTATCAAAAATATTTCAAAACTTTCGTAATTTATTTACGGGTTATGCATCAATTAAAAAAGTTACTGAGAAATAATAAAGCAGAGATTTCTGTTAGGAGGAAGATTAATTACAATGTTGGAGTGAAAAATCTGAAGATATCTTTTCCTTAATGAAAGGTATTTTTACTTACCTAGGTTCATCTGAAATTATAAATGCGTATTTGTTTGTAAAGTACGTATTTTATTGATTAAATTTTAAGTTTGAAGCACAGATACTGGTTTTTAGATGGACTTTTTAATGGATAAATCTAATAAATATGTATATGAGAAAGTAAACAGAATATTTTAGAAATATTTTATGACAGTAATAAAGTTTGGTGTTTTTTTTCATTCCTTGCTTAATTTGAAATTCAAATTTATTTTAACTGATCGAGCTAAGCTTACTTCCATTTTTTGGACCAATACCAAGCATAAAAAATAGGTTTTTTGATGGTCTTACATGGACAGTTAAAAAAGAATAAGGTTTGTTTGTTACATAATTTCAAAGCGAAGACTTTATTTTATTTACAAAGATATTGCTGGAAAAGTTTAGAAAACAATAGAAAGAGTTAGAGATTACACAGATGTTTAATAAATTTGAAATTTGTACTCTTTATTGGATTTTAATCACATTTCAAATTCATTCTGCTGGTTTATAGGGCTTCATATGTCTTTACCAAGTTTCAGTACGGCTTTGCACTCTTATAGCTTATATACTATTTAACATATCTGAAATCTTCATATAAGCTATTAAAAGTCAGTCAAATGTCCATATAACTTTGCTTCCTTGTAATTACTAAATGTAAGTCAGAAATAATAACGCAAATTGAATTAAAATTTTATTAACTTATTTTATTTATTTTCTGGTTGATAGTCCCTCCTAATACCAACTTTTATATTCTCTCTTGTACTATTTATATATATATATATATATATATATATATATATATATATATATATATATATATATATATATATATATATATATATATATATATATATATATATATATATGTAATAAATTAAATATTAGGGCCTCCATTCTACCATTTAAAGTCCCTTTCCTAAATCCAATCCGTAGTAACCTCAATTTATCGCTTAAAAACCCATAGCAACAGAGCTTCCCAAAAATCACATGCCTTGCATTTATACACGTGTATACGTCTGGAGAAAGGCGTGGGTTCACATCTCGAGCACCAGAATTTGCTGACACTTCAAAATAACAGGCACATTTACCTCGCTTCTAGCGCGTAAGGTTGAAAGGTGGTATATACGCTCCCGAGCCGTCGTCTGAGATGGACGGATGTTACTTTCGCTCCAATAAACTATTCGGACCCGACTGCTTCAAAATTTTAATTCCTTTCAGGCTGAGTCTAGCTCCAGCCATGTAAATATGAGAAAGTTTTCCTTTTCAGGTTGCATTTTAAGGAAGAATGTAATGGATATATTACACACACACATATGTATATATAAATATATATGTATGTATATATATATATATATATATATATATATATATATATATATATATATATATATATATATATATATATATATATATATGTGTGTGTGTGTGTGTGTATATATATATGTGTGTGTGTGTGTATATATATATATGTAATAATTAGAAGCATAAACTATATTTAATTGTATTAATTAGCGTTAAACGGTAATTTTGTATTAAAGGTCCTATTGTGTTTTCCAATTCAGGAGGTAACTTGTTTTTCGCAGCGTAGAGTTCATGGTCATCGATAATTAATTGCTCACACGCGCTGTCTGACGCAATCGTCGAATGTTCGAAAACACGAGAGAGGGGCTCGCGATGCTTGGCCTGCTTTTGCATAACGCGCGAAAAAGGAAAAATATGCATTAGATCAGGGATTACTTTTCAGATAGGACGCGCACCTGTCGTGAGCTGAGAGTTTAATGAAACTGGCGTTTTAGATGGCTTGAGTAGGGTTTAATTAATGCTAATTAATAAGGAAGTCTTTAATGGGACAAGGGACCTTCAACTTCGAATTTTTTAATTTTCAATTTTCAACACTATATACAGAATGAGAATAATTTATATTCTTTTCTACTACATTAAAGAGCCTTAGAATTTAAAATAAGGATTTTTTTGGCAGAATAATGCCTAGTTTTCAAATTTCTTTTCAAAATTGCTAACATTTTTCAAAATGCTCCATACGCATTCCATATACTTTAAAAACTTAATTTTTTTTATATAAGTTTATCATATATGTGTAAATATAATTGTGCATTGAATTTTTTTTCTGTATGAATCTATAGTTTTAAATAATTTTTTTAAAAATTCTGCTTACTATTTTTTTATGTTTTTGCATGTTTTTACTCTATTTCATGGTCTATAAATTTGAAAAATATATGTGGTTTAAAAGAACTATGCATAGTTTTAGGACAAACACTTAAATTAACTATCCTGAGAAATTTGGAAGAAACCAGAAAAAAATTAATGCGAAAGGAGAATTTTGAAAAATTCTAGAATTTTTGAAGAATTTTTTGATAAACAAGTCTCATTCTTCCACAAAATACTTATTCTAAGTGACTTCAATGCAGTAAAAATATATTAAATACACTTATGTACTATGTAAAGTAAAATATTGAAAATTTAAGAAAACGAAGTTGAATGTTGTCGTTTAGCCCTTCTTCCCTTAAATAGTATTTAAGTATTGGTCCTTTCACCGGCCTATTGTTTAATGACTGACATTTAGAGTAATTAGTTTGTTAGAGCGTACGCGGCGAAAGGTCGTGACGAAAGTTGAGCTGTACCTTCTTCCACACTCTCTGGCATCGACGTTGTCTCTAGATCGACTCTTTTGGTCTCTAGATCGACTAGGCTCTAGATCTGTCTCTAGATCGACTAGACTCTAGATCTATCTCTAGATCGACTAGACTCTAGATCTATCTCTAGATCGACTTTTTTGGTCTACGGATTGAACGTGTCCATATTCTGCCTAGATAGAAAGGTATTGATTGGCCTTTATCGGGATTCGAGCCGAGCACCTACAAATCCTATGCCCAAAAGCGCTGTCATATGGCTACGTCGTGCGCGGAATGACTAAATTTAAACCTATTGACTGACAATGTGTAATCAATCCAGCTCACTTAGAATTCCTTGAAGAATTCAATATCTTAAAGATCAAAAATTTGTATGGGGCACATCTTAATAATATTTAAAAAAATTGCATGCAATTTTTCAATTGGTTTATTATTTAAATACCAATTAATAAAAACCGAGAAAGAAGAAAGAAGCCCGGTGACGTAGTGGTTAAAAGCGTCAAGCTGCCATCCCACAGGTCCAGGGTTCAACCCTGTGACTGGGCAAGGTCGACTCAGCCTTTCATCCCTTCAGTGGGTCGATATAATGAGGAACAAGCATGCATGGGAACTGTCCCACGTCAGGTTGACCACCTGACTGAGACATATGCTGTATGGCACCCCAAGCCCACGGTCACGAAAGCGGAGATGGGTACCGCCGGCCCTGGTCCACATCGGACTGTTGCGCCAAGAGTTTTTAAGAGAAAGGAGAAAATCTTTTTTGGCTGGTTGCAAAGAACATGCAAGTATTTGGCACCATTAAAAAAAATGCAACGTTTATGACATTATACTAGTATAAAAATTATTCAAATGCTTTTCAGCATATTTTGATTATTTCCTGAAACGTATAAAATAAAATAATCGGTTTGAGTCATAAATATTTATTGTAAACCAGGCAGTATTTATCATCCATTTAAAGTGCAATGAAATTTTAATAATTCTAAATCTTTCTATCCAGACTGAACTGGAAACTATTCCAGACGAAGATATTAGACCCATAAACTGTCTCTCGGGGAAATATAACAGAGACTCTATAATCCGA